>SRPP01000395.1:0-23631 GCA_018360055.1 Claviceps monticola
CTGAGAACTCCGACAGCGACGACGACAGCGACAGGACAGAGAGGGTGATGCTCTCCAAGGAGAATATACGTAAGAGTACACCCGAAACCTGGGCGCTTGACACCGGAGCTAGTTCACCCATGGACTGACCAACTCCACTTGTTTAGAAACCTGATGCCAACGAAGAAGGTATTGATCCAAGTGGGAGGTGGAATGCTGTATTCTACGTACAAAGGAACAGCATTAGTTAATGCGGTGGACGGAAGCTCGTGTCTGTTGAAAAATGTACTCTTCGTTCCTAAATTAGGTATTAATTTGATCTCTGCAAAGAAGCTCCGCAAAGGTTTCATGTCGAACATAAGCATGAGACCCAGCAGGAAGAAAAGACCAGCCCGGTGACAGTCTCGGAACAGCCCAGATACTTCACCAGGGCCACCCGTAAACGAGCAATGTCAGATGCAGCCGAAGAAGAGAATACCGCGAAGAGAGTGCGCCCCATGATTGCACACCTACTTTCAGATGGTCCCAACGTCAAGACACATGTGGAACTTGATCATGAGTCGGCCATTCCCCGCCGAAGTGATGGCCAGCATCCAAATTCCCCGATCTTACAAGGAAGCCATCACCGGCAAAGATGCTCGGTTTTGGCGCGGCGCTATGGCGACGGAGATGATTGACTTGCATGCGAAATGGGACCTTCCGGGAAGTGGTGCCGCCGAAAGGAGCAAACTTAGTAACTATCTTGCAAGTGGGTTTTTTTGTCTGTGAAGACAAACCCCGATGGAACGCTCGAGCGATACAAGGCGCGGCTGCGGCTGGTGGCGAGAGGTAATATGATGAGGAAATTCAGGAATTCAGATGATGAATAGGGTACCCCCAAACCGTCTTCAACTGCGGCCAACTTGGTGGACACCAACAACATCACGAGTCATTGAGCTTTTCGAGTATAGACAGGAAACTGGCCCCAACTTCCGACGTCTCCGTAAACGAAAGCAAGGAACGACCTGTGACTACAAGGACGGAGAATTGCCACCACCAACGCTGGTGCTTGCGCATCCCTAGAAGGACGAAAAATTGCCAACCTCGAGGACAGCACGGATACCTCGGAAGTCGACCGCGGTTATTTGGCATCTTCGACTTGGACAATCCTGGCCCAGCAGCGATTGAACATCTCGTACAGCAAACTGAGGGGGTGCGCATTCGGGGCGTTACCACAGTTGAATGTGACCCTTGTGGCAAGGCCAAAGTCAGACGACAAATACGACGAACACCGCGTGCCAATGACGAGGGTCCAGGAGAAAGACTGGCTATCATTTTCCAATCTTACGACGGTGACAGCATTACCAAAGAAATTACAGCCTTCAATGCACTGCTTGTCCTGAGAATGGGTCAATAGGGGTTTGACCATGCCACCGACGACCGTTTTGAGCTGCTACTGGCCGAGTCCGAACCAGGAACCTGTGTCGTCATGCCGCCCTTTTCAAGTTATTGCATGTATTGCACGTGCATACTTGTATAAACACCATCAACCCTGTTGTCTATTGTGAGTTGGCGTGAGTACCAACATCATCATCTCATCTATGATCCAGCATCATACCATTCATCATGTATGTCTAAGAAGGTTCTTGCATGGAAAGCACGCATGGATATTCCCCCAACTCCCAACACAATGCTAAAAGGGCCTATCCAATCTCCAAAGTCTGTATGAAAGCCCCATTCCGACCTGGCGACGTTGGCGTTCGAACCGGATGAAAAGAAACCACAAAATAGGAACAAAATAAAAATTAATACAGCACAGCCTTCGACTAGAGCAGCATATAGTTGAATTAGACATGCCAATGGACTTGATTTGCAAGAAACCACCCACTCGCATGGTACGTCCCCAACCTTGAAGTTTGAACCCGTGGTCCGTCGGAATCCGTATGGAAATTTTGTCACACACGCCACAGCAAAGCACCACATGAGCCATGTACGATGATTTCGATCCAACAAGTTCGTCCGGGTTATACGAGTATATTTGTTTCTTGCAGTTTTGCGTATTTGCATACGTTTAAGTTTAAGTTGTGCGAATATGTTCAAGTTATGTAAATATGTCGGAATGAAATGAAGTCGAAAGAGCGGCGAAGAAAGGGGAATGAGGCACCGCGGTAGTCGTGGGTCAAAAACCGAGCAGTCCAGTCGAATCGAATCAAGCCGCACTCAACTCGCTTAATCGGATTTCCTCCGTGGCGAATCACCTCTCTCCCGGCGCAAACTGACTTCCTCGCGATGCCGAGGACCTGGCCTATCATCTTCGTGAGTTGATGAGTAACGCGATCGCGAAGGCGCTTCGCGCGAGTGTGATCCAGATGCCGGAGCGTCGTGTGTGATAAGCGCAGACACGGAATGTCTACTTGATTCTCCCGCATACCTCTCCTGGCGTGGATATTCCACCTTGACTTCTCGAGTTGGCGTTCCGCCTTGTGGCGGTCGTGGCGGCCCCGGCGCTCTTTCGGAATCCTCCACATTGTGATATGTTCCCGGTCTATACCACGACACATCACTACTCTTTTGTCTCTTGTGACCACCCCTTCGCATAGGTGGAGGATTCGACAAGGTGGTCTGTATAAACGGCGGAGGTGATCGAAGTCGCTGCTCGCCAGGAGTTCCTGTTGATTGTGGCCCAGAAACTTTGCGTTTTCTACTTGCATCCCCTATATTATTGCAGAGACAGAAGTTATGGCCTCATGTTAGTAGTACTCTTTCACATCGAGTCTCGCATTCTCTCCATTCTAGACGAACCGGACGGGCTTCCCGGCCTGATGGAGGTACCACTCCCTGATTGTGCCGCCGGTGGTTGCCAATGATGAAAGTAGAGGCTAGGGCTCGAATCTTGCGCATGTATATGAGACGGGTGGCTTCCGCTGCCATATGGTGGGCCAGCCATGGAGCTGCCACCAGACTGTCCGGCATACGGAGGCATGTTTGGTGCATCCACAGTGCGACCAATAACTCCACTAACCGTCTGTCCTCGTGGTCTCGACGGTGATGCGGGATACGAACTATACGACCCGTGACCCGGTGGAGGTGGCGGCTGATGGCCTGGCCCGGAGGGGTGCGGACCTTGGGCCGGAGCATGACTCTCTCTCAGTTGAGCCTCTGGAGATCGTTGTCTCTGAGCGGGCAACAGCTGCAAGGGCTGACTCTGCGGCGAAGGGGAAAGGCTCTGAGCCCAGTCCAGTGCTGCCTGCGGCAACCCGCCAGAAGCCATGCCGGCAAATACCAAGGGAATCATGGGGGGAGGAATTCCGCCTCGGATCGAGTCCCTTAGCATGTCTAATTCAACTCTTCGCCGCTCTAGTCGAAGACTCTCGCGCCTTGATTTCTCCTCTTCCTGTTTTGTCCTTTCTTCCTCTGCCCGGGTGTGTAGCCAGCTCTTCGTAGCTTCCTCGGCTCCATGCCAATTCTGAGGAGGTGGTGGTAGAGTTGACCACGGTTGGCCATGAACTACAGACAGCTCTTGACTCTGAGGATGATGGGCGAGTGGTGCGTGCTGTTGATGGTGGTGGTGCTGCTGGTGCTGCTGGTGTTGATGATGCTGCTGATGTTGATGATGCTGCTGATGCTGGTGCTGCATGTGTTGCTCATGCTGCTGCTGTTGGTGCTGCTGATGTTGCTCATTCGGCTGGCGCTGCTGGTGTTGCTCATGCTGTTGACGCTGTTGGTGTTGGTGTTGGTGCTGCTGCTGATGATGACCGTGATGAGGCGGTTGAGACGGACGAGGCGTCGGCGGCGCGCCTGACGATGAAGCCTGTTGAGTAGAAAGAGCCATTGCTGCCGGGGGTGGCAGCCCGCGGTGAGGCGTCGACATTGTTTGACTGCTGCTAGCTGGACTATGACTGCGTGAAGAAGTCGTCGGATGAGGATAGTACGAAGCCTCTGTCTGGCTCATAAGGGGGGAAGGGCTGAGATGTCGAAGGCGGAGCTGGCAAATCATGAACGAACCTATAGCCAAATTGTACGTTTTTGGCTGCTTCACAGTAAGTATCATATTTTTATACGACGATTTAAGGTCCAGTGATGTACTGATATCATGTGCTAGAGCGCGAAACAGAGCCGGCTGCAAAAGCAGAAGCTAAACCAGAAGCGAATGAAGTCAAAACTGCACGTATACTGGTGGAAAGAGACAACAGGGTGAGAAAGATTGAACTGCAAGGGGGAATTTGGGGATGCGAAGGCAGAGATAGTATTCAACAGCGGTATGAATAGCTCGATGGGCAGATAGTACGGATCGAAAGACGTCATGTTCCTGAAAAACTTGAACAAAACAAAAAGCGCTGAGGCAGAGTGGCATACATAGGTAGGTGGCAGAGCCCTGAATATTTTAACAGGATGCGAGACGAGTCGCAGCAAGCTGAATGAGGTGGTGTCCAAGGGTGGGCGTGGCGCGAGAGCTCAACGCGGAGGGAGAGGAAGGATAAATGTGTGAGGTTGACAGAGACGGCGAAGAGCCGCTGCCTCAATAATCCCTGAGGCAGCCGACAGACAGAGCACCGAGTCTGTTGGTCGGTACCTTCTGGGTCGGTCGCTGGAGCGGTCTGTTCACACCACTGCGATTTCTGCATCGGGCGTCGACGAAGCGCAACGGAGGCGACAACAAAATCCCAAAAGGGAGCAACGGCGAGGCATTCGAAAGCCGGACAGCCGGGGCGGACGCCGTCGTGGAAGTGGAGAAGGGACCGAAGTCCTGGATGCCGTCGACGGCTGTGTGTACGAAAAGACCGAGAGCCAATATGGCCTGATTAGGGAGGCAGTTGGCTCAGGCAGGGGGTGTGTCGGCAGCGGTCCGGGGCGTGTGAGACGAGGCTGGACAATTCGGACGACGCCATTGAAGCAACCTCAAGAGTCGAGACGAGCGACGACGAACGAGGTGCCAACGACTTGCGCTGTCATGCGGAACAAGCAGCATCCCACGACGGCCGGTGATGACGGTGTCAAGTTCCGCTGCACCCTGGGATGCCGCGCCAGACGTACATATTTACCGGGGCGCGTGTACGGAGTACGTGTATGTAAGTCGTGGCTGAAGGAGTCCAACGCGTGCGACGGGCGTCAAGATGTTGTCGCGCGCGAGGAGGCGATGCAAACCCGGGCGAAACGCTCAAATGCTCGGATGTCAGCACGAAGTAGGCATCGATACCTGCGCCTTGCCCAGGAGACATATGCCGGAGCAGGTACCCGGCCAGGAACCAGGTCTTTGCCAAATTGCAGGACGTCGGCACGGATGACCAAAACGGAGTCGGACGTGACATGGCGGCGGCATGGAGATGACATGGGGATAGGATGGGCATTGGAGATATATTGTAGATGAGATGTGATTCAGAAAGGAAGGTCGAGAGGATTGGGCCAAAAGGACTGATCAGTGATCACCGTCAGTCGTTCGGTGGAATCTCCAGTGGCAAGCATCCTCAGGCAGCATCCAGGAGCAACAAGTTGCAACAGCAACAACAACGACAACAACAGAGTGACACATTTTAACGCACTTTCATGACACAAAATCACGACAAGTCAATGGCCGTCGAGGAAGGAGCGACGCGTAGGTAGCGACGCTCATCAGGGAAGGAGCAGCCCAAGAAACCGGCGTAAGTTCAGGCGTCCATGTTTCCTCCAGCAGTGCAGCGTAGCACTGAATGCACGGATCCACCCACCAGCAGCACCAAGCCTTGGCTGCGCCTTCCTCGAAGTCTTCACCTTGAACTGCAGAACCTCGCCAATTCGCCATCGTGTCATCGTGTCATCGTGTCCGATAATTCGCCCTTGCACATCTGCTTCGATCGCGACTCCGACTTGCAGTCATCCAGACACACGCGTTACTATTGCGGTAGCTGCAATAGCCGCAATGGAATAGGTGCGGCGTCTTTTTCATCATTGGAAGTTTGACTAACTGTTTTCTATGCCTCTACGTAATTCGTCCCGAAATACCATTTGATGTCGTCGCTCACTGCTCAGTGCTTCGGTTTGAGCAGCGGGCCAGGATCACGAGGTAGCGTTGAGCTATCCTAGAGGCTTGAGCACATACCATCTTCACACAGCTATCTCGACAATAAGTCTAGCTCCGGCCAAAGACCGCGTAGACCGCGTAGACCGCGTAGACCGCAACAAGCCAGGCTCGTGGTCAATTCTGGCAATTCCGCTCACCGATATGTCAACAACCAAACAACCGCATGGTTCATGGTTCTGCATTCAGCTAGAGGCTAGAGCTCCCGCATTTCCTGACTTGTCTCTGCCCAAACATGCCCTATCCCAGACAAGCATGCTTTAGCTTATTCCGTTGAACGTGATTGGTGAGTCCTGTGTCTCATCGCTCGCATCGCGGCGCGAGACAATATATCTTGGCATCCACTCATCGTCTCTAACTAGGTGCGAATATTAGCTCGTCTGGATACTCCACGCCGAACCCATGCGTGAGTGAGTCTCTTCGGCTCAACTTATGTAACTTCCAATGCCATAATATGCACACCTCCCTTCGAAGTATTCACTGCATCTTGATGCGCTTGCCGGCGATCCCAGACTTGGGAAGACGCCGTACCTCTCAGTGCTAGTCGATCGGCTCACTGTCCGAGGCTGCTTGTGAGACAGGTGCCAGTCATTTTCAAGCTGGCCTTGCCTCCTGTTTATTTATGGCAGCTGGCAATCATTCAGCTTTTGAGTGCCCCCTTCTCGGTTTCATCAAGTCTCAGCCTCTCGCTCTTCTCTCTTACATCCCTCAGCACATACAAACCACCGGACGTCACCATGGAATTCACCTACTGCCTGGCCAACTTTGCTCATTCGAACTCCCGCCGCTCGCTTTCAGAGAGACTCGGATCTTCATGGTATACCGATTTCAAGTTTGCAATTCTGTAGATATCACTTCTCTCTGTCTTCTGGCTAGGTAGTCACCCTTTGGACATCGTGCTAACATCTGTTGTTGTTTCTCTTGTTCGCTCCCGCCTGTAGCCCCCCCCCCCCCCCCCGCCCCCCTGCCTTTGCCTCTGCCTTGCCTGGCCTGGCCTTTCCGCTTTCAGACCCCGCGCGTCCTAGTTTGGCGGAACGCCATGTCAGCTACCTACAGTACCTATGTACAGTATATGTACCTAGTTACCGCCTACTGTACAGTCCGCCTCGATCCAGCCAAGTTGCACCGATGAGCCCGTTTGAACTTTGCCCCGGCGGTGTAGGTATGTAACTACATGCTACTCCGCACGTACCTACATACAAATATAAATGGCGCCAACCGAACAACGGGTGGCGCTTGGAGGAGACGAGGGCATTGTGCTAGCCACGTTGTGCTCGACGCCCGCAATTTCTCGTGGCTTGGCCCCCGGCAGCCACCAACGGGCGCTACATTGAGCGTTGTTTCCACAGCCAGTCATTATCAACCAAAGGTGCGTTGCAAGTTGTAACATCCCTACATAGTCTGGAGGGCATCTTCTGTACTCCGTACTCCGTACTCCGTACTCCGTACTCTGAACTTGTTGTAGGCGTTCCGGAAGCGGCTGCGCTCTGGGCTAAGCCCGCCTCGACATGAGTTGCATCATCCCTTCCAACGATCTGCTTAATACGGAGCCGGAAGCGTGGTACGTCCTCACGGTATGTACATAGGTAGTCACATCATCACATGTTAGGTAGGCCACTTTCGGCTTTGCAGGACTCCTCTTTGCTGTCGTCTTCCCCGAGCTGCAGCAATTTGGGCTCGTTCTCGTCGAATGCGTAACAGTGTATTTCATGCACGAATCCACACAAGGCCTTCACAATGCCACGTTGCGCTTCGATTTCGAGACGGTCGGACTTCTTCTGAATATGTTGAGGCCCAGCTCGTGTTGGGATTGGGTTGACCTTTGAACGAAACACTCCGCAGGGGTCCTCTAGCCACGCCCAACATTGGTCTACATATATGAAACACTGTGTTACGCCTGTTTGGTAGGTATTACTTTTCATCGGATGACAAACTGTCTTATTTTATTCCACGACAGATGAATTGCCTGCGATATGCTCTTTTCGTCAGCTCCAGCCGCCATTACGCTACGGTACGTGTGTGGACCTCAGGTCTCCAGAGTCGAATTGCAGACACGCAAATGATACGTGTGTATGCGCCACAGCAACAGCAACAGCAACAACTACTATGTGAACGAAAACGAATTGGAGACTGATCGATCCCGATATATAGCCATCATGGGTGTTGATTATAAAGCTGTTAGCTGTCGCTGAGCAACGCTAGTGCCTCGTCTCTTGGCAGTGTTACGAGGTAGTAGAGATCAAAAGTTCAAAATCATCTGATGTGTTGAAGTTCAAGCTTGAAGCTACATAGCTGTCAAACTGCGCCGTTGCAACTTTGCAAGACTCACGAGTCACGGTGGACAAATCAGTTTGGGTCATCTGCAGTTTGAAGTCTCTACGCGCGGTCTCCTGCTTCGTGCAACACAAAATACATACATACATATCACGGAGTACATACAGATAAGTACCTACGGAGTACAGAGTGCATAGCAACAACAGAATACGATGGGTCGTCTCGTCTCGAACCGAGTAGATAAGACATCTGCAAAGGGTCGTCCCATTCACAGAAGGAAGGGGGGGGGTCACGTCTGGGGCTGTTACCCTGGTCAAGAGCTAGGAATTCCTGAAACCACCCCACTGTGTCTTTGCCACGGGCGCCGAGACATGAAACTTGCAAGTTGGGAGCGAATACTTTTGACTCCCTCCAATTTTCTCCCCCTCATCCAGACTGGCAATGCATCTCTCGCGACAAGCTTCGCCGAGGCTCATTTACGGGAATATATTCCCGAATCCCGACACCCATATGCAGGATGTTGATCACAGGGATTCCGTCGTCACGGCCGTTGCGGACCCCATGATGGACCGGTTGCGGATATAGGCATTTTGGTCCTTTGACACTTTTGGCACGATGAGACCCGAGGTCATTCGCCTGCATAAGTACGAAGTCTTGATACCTAGACCTTGTGGAATCCCCTGTCGTTGCCGTCGCTAAACGCAGGGTATCTCCACGGCATGCATGCACTTACGGAGTATTGTAACGTACATGATGCTGCAGATGTACGGAGTATGTTTATATGTTTATGCTTTTGCATTGGTCAGCCTTGTCATGTTGTAAGTTTTCACTTGACATTCATCGACAGAGAGTGCCTCGAAGGTGTGGGCTTTGAACATGACGACCAGCACAACTAGACAAGCTTCCCTTTTCGGCGGTCCGGTAGACAATTTCAGTCGATATTCGATGAAGGCCAATCCCGAAGAAAGTTCCAAATCGAGAACTCGAGGGAAGGGGTGCTTCTAGCATGTGGGGAAGCATTCGTAAAGTCCAGTTTGGGACAAAGCCGACTGTCTGTTTCGAGGTACGTGTACTGAAACGCTCTGGGTAGTCTGACTCTGGCATGTGCTTCCAGAAAAGCGTGCTTTTGCGTACTCTGTACTCCGTACACTGGTACCTGTTTCCTCTTTGATACCGGCCATGGGTCGGAAAGGGGGATTACCAAGTGAAAGTGAAAGAATGAGCCGAATATGACTCGTTACTTTGTTCACGTTTCGACACACCTACACCTATCTCTTGACTGGTCACTTGGCGCACTCGTCACAAGTCAAGTTGGCTGATTGATGCTGGACGTGCAGCATGCGGGGAAACAAAAGGCGACAGCGACGCAGGAGCAGTACGGCGGAGTATTTAATGTAAGTAAAAAGTGACATCTTGACAGTCAACAACAGAACAGAGGCCGGCAACAGACAAGACAAGGAGCTTACTCATTTGTGGCGATGAACCACATGCTCGTCTGACCTTGTTTTGCCTAATGCCAACCGGGCAGCAGATGCCAGAGACACGATTTTTATGTACCCACACCCACTCGCGGCAAGGTTCCCAGCTATGGGTCGCTATGGGTCGCATTACTCCGTACAAAGCCGTGGACATGGAGCATCGACGCACTAGCTATGTACTCCGTACGGAGTACCTAATGTAATATACATATGTAGGTAGATCATGTAGCCTCGCATTCGGCCTTTTTTTTGGTATGTAGGTGCATACATACTGTACACATGCATTTTCTTTTTCCTTCAACGCACTGTTCTCCTTTTCCCCCACTGGCTTGGCTTTTCTGATCCCTTCCACATCATACATAGTTACATGCCCCATAGCGCGACGCATCTTCTCTGCCCACACACCCCCCCCCCCCATCAACATCATGTACATACTCCGTACATACATACATACATTGTACACTCCCTACGTACAGAATGTATGCATGCACCGTGTAATCGGTACTCTGTGAATAACCTACCAGGCAGGAACTCCAGACGACAAAGTTTCCTCACCGTTCCATGCGTCCCGCAATCCCGCATCCGCGTCCGGTCCGCATCCCTCTCCGCTTTGGACGCTGCGCAAGTACATACATACATACACACATACACACACACATACACACACACATACACACACACATACACACACACATACACACACACATACATACATACATACATACATATATACGTACGTACGTACATGAAAAGCAAAACAAAACGGGAAAAAACAGCCCGAGACATTCTGACACAGTGAGCACTTACCTACCTACCTCACAGCAGACTGCAGCGATTAGAGGCATCACCATCCTCAGACATTACATACAGCCTCCGGAGTACATTACATACCCGACATAACACGCAACGTAAGCTCAAAGCTCAAAGCTCAAGGCCCAAGGCCCAAGGCATCTATCTACTGGTCCCCCGGATGTCACGCACAACTTACGGAGTAGGTAAGCTCTCTTCGTACGAAGTACGAAGTATGTAGTAAGTACATACATAATCAGGACGGGGAACAACCTCCTTCCTCCATCCACTGGATTAGAACGATGAATGAGTTCGTCACACACAGGCAGGGTATTGCGTCTTGGCTTCCCGTTGCAGACATGGCGAACAAGAAGGAGAGGGGCCCTGCCACTGGTGATTTGGGTTATTGGTGCTTGTGGATGCGGAGCGCGTTGGTGTGGTGGGTGGAACCTAGCAGAGTTCAGACTGGACACTGGACACTGGACATGTCTATTCTGGGGTGTAGAAAAATGAGAAAATCTACTCCCGTACATACATACTCTATAGTCCCATACGTGGGTCGATGTGATTACTAAAACTCTAATGTTGACTACACACTCGGAGGAGCCTTGGGAAATCTCAGAATTGCAAATCTTGCATAATCGACAGATCTGTAGCCGTTGGGGGTTCGCCATGGGCCATGTCCCCTCAGGGCGGGTTCGGTCCACATAGACAGACCATAGACAGATTTTGGGTGTGTGAGAATGTGTGTGGTGTAAATTGTCGATTCTTGCGTTTAGGTCTCGGCACTGTGTGCTGTTTGTTCGGGCTGTTCGTCCATGTAGAATCTAGAGTCTAGAGTCTAGAGTCTACATAGTCTGCTGTCATAGAGAGAGGTTCTGTTCAGCATGATGGCAAAGAACGGCGTGACTGTGAATCATATATGATGCGGAACTTGCAAAGGTGATGGAGGTACCACGGGTTCGTACTCAAGAGGATGATGATGATGATGATGGTGGTGGTGGTGGTGGTGTGGTAGCTGTCATGACGACGCCCATCAGCTAAGCTTCTAGAATGTATTCTCTTATCTCTGTATTGTACCATAACTAGATACATTCTTCAGAAGTTACGCATTGAGAAATGAGTATGTGTGTAAATGATAATTCTCCGGAGTACATCCCACATTCATCAATCTCGGACCCCCATAGCTTCAAAGTTCAATTCCTACCTAGCTAGGTATCTCAAGCACAAAACCCGTCCATCCATCGTGCTCATCCACGACAGCAAATCAACCACCCAACCAATCTATGACGTAAAACAAAGCCCACCCATTGTATAAAGAATCCCAGAACTATAAGAAAAATGCTACAGCAGGACCGAATAAGATAAAGAAAATAAAAATATGGACAGTTGCAGCAGGCTCAGCTGAGCAGATAAATAGAACACAACACCAGGCAGCATGACATCCCGAAAATAAACTCGCATTCTATGTGTCGTAATCCGCTTTTATCGCATCAGGTATCGGCTTGAAGGATTGGATGTCCCATGCGGGGGGGACTTTTAGAGGACCAGAATGAAGGTCAGATCATGTATGTACATTGTCGCGGAAAGGGCGGCGGAAGTTGCATGGAGTAAGAGCGGAGTTGTGTAACTCGTGGGTACTAACTACTGGCCGTGGTGTTTGAACAGGCGCAGCGCAGGCTTGGTGGATGTTTTTAGATTCGGGCCGGGCCATGACTCTCGAACGGGAAAGGGCTTGAGTTTTCATGTTGTAGTTGTTGATGATGGTGATGTAGGTGATGTAGGTGCTGGTGATGGTTATGGCGGTATCGTTCTTATTGTAGTTTGATATCGTTAGTCACTGATGTGCTGTGTTGTTATTTCGTTGTTGTTGTTGCTTTAGTTCCTTGTCGTCGTTCTGTTGATTGACGTTGTTGGCGTAGCATTTGCTGCCAATCAATGTTTGTGGCATTGACGGTCTTGGATGGTGGCATCATCATCGTCGTCGTAGTCATCTTTGTTGTTCATCGAGACCATGATGGCCTGCATCTTGTGTCACAACCAAGATAACCACGACGCGATTTGCGGCTCCATGCCTCTTAGCCCACCAACACCATTATCATTGTCAATATAGCTGCTCTCATGAGATGCTAGTCCCGCATCCTCATCAGCAATCGATCTCGCAGGCCGCCATTCGTCATTTTCCCTCCATGATGGATGGCGTCGTTCTCTCAGCAAGATCGACGCCTGGATGAAAGCCTATTATTGCTCCACATTCGTCAAGATTCGCGATGGCTGCTTCTCCGGCGAGGCCGTAAAGTCCCCCGTCGATGCCGCTCCATCCTGCGAGTACGGCGGCGGCGGTGGCGGTGGCGGCAACCCTGGCTGCGCCTGTGACGGTGTTCGCGGCAGGCGCAGTCGCGGTGGCTGCTGCTCGGAAGACAACCTGCTGGCGTTGAACCCCGTCATTTCCGAGGAGCCATTCATTCGTACTCTGCAGTTTCTCGTGGGAGATATAGGGCTGATGGGTGAGTTGGGGTCGCTGTCTATACCCGAGGCCTGCAAACGTCGCGCATTAGCAAAACGTCATCTTACACACAAATAATACGGGAGACCTTGCCATATATGCCAAGAGAAAGTGGGAAGATGCGGAACAAAAGGCAGGAGCAAAGGGAGAAGAAGCGAGAAGAAGCGAGAAGAAGCGAGAGGGAGGAAGAGACAGCGAGGGGCAAAGAGAAGAGAAAGCGACAGCAAATGGAAGAGAAAGCAATGTAGAGACCCAACAAAAGCAAGAAAAAGAGTAAGAAGGAAGACAAAAAAAAAGATGAAAGGGGGAAAAGGGGAAGAAAAGGAAAAAGGTGCCTACCGCAACATTAACATAAGCATCCAACTTCCTCTTCAAAACCTCCGACCGAACCGGCTTCGCCAAATAATCATTCATCCCCGCCGCCAAACACTTCTCCCGATCCCCCTGAATCGCCGATGCCGTCATCGCAATCACCAACACCTGCCGCACCGCCTCCAACGCATCCTTCCGAATCAATTTCGTCGCCTCATACCCATCCAACACCGGCATCTGCACATCCATCAACACAATATGATACGGCTCCCCCTCCGCAGCCTTCTCTCGCAGTCCCTCCAGCGCCTTGAGCCCATTCTCATACGCGCTCACCTTGGGATATCCCAGCCGCTGGACATACTGAATCGCAATCTTCTGGTTAATAGGATTGTCCTCAGCGATGCAAATCCGCACATTCTCCTTGGACATTTGCGAGAGATCCAGGAATGGGTTCGGCGAAACGGCTCTGTCAAAGGGACACGTCATGAGGGAGTACCGATCGATTGGGGGGGTGGCTTTGCCGAGGGCATCTCCAGCGGACACGTCGGCTTTGGCTTTTTCAAAGGTGACGGTGAACCAGGCGGTTGTGCCTTCGCGCTCTTCGCTTTCGAGCTGGATTTTGCCCTTCATCATGATTTCGATGAGGGATTTGCAGATGCTGAGGCCCAGGCCGCTTCCGCCGTATTTACGCGCGGTGCTGGCGTCGGCTTGGCTAAAGGGCTGGAAGAGCTTGGCGAGTTGTTGCTCGGGAATTCCGATGCCGGTGTCTTTGACCCAGAAGGTGAGTGTTGCGCTTTCGTGGTTTTCGCACTCGAGCCGTGCGCCGATGGTGACGGATCCGTCGTCGGTGAATTTGAGGCTGTTTCCGATGAGGTTTCCTAGGACCTGATGCAGGCGGATCGGGTCTCCGTAGATGAGCATAGGGGGTAGGTTGATGTCTTGCACGATTTTGACTTTCCTGGATGTCTTTTCTCGGTTGCTGTACGAGACGGCGCGGACTACCTCGCGGACCATTTCCTCGGGGTTGAACGCGATAATGTATAGCTTCATTTTGTCAGCCTCCATTTTGGAAAAGTCTAAAATGTCGTTGATCACGGTAAGCAAAAGGTCTGCGGAGACGCGGATCGAGTCGGCCATCTCGAGCTGTTCCTTGTTCAAGCAGCTGTCCCGGAGAAGCTCCGAGTTGCCAATGACGCCGTTCAACGGTGTGCGCAGCTCGTGCGAGACGTTGGCGAGAAAGATTGCTTTGGCCTTGGCAGCTTCCTCGGCCAGCTTGACGTTGCGCTTGGCCTCCGTCTCGGCAATCTTGGCCTTGCTTTCCGCTTCTCTGGCGTCGTCGAGAGCGCGCTTCTGCACGGAGATCATGGACCGGTTCTCCGCCGAAATCTTTTCCACATTCTTCATGGACAATGCATTTGAGTAGCTGATGCCTATTTGGTTTACCAGAAGCTGCAGCACCGTCACATTTCGGTCAGTAAACGAGCCTGGTTCGCCCTCGAGGTACAAGACACCAAGCAACGGTTTTGTGCCGTGCAGAATAGGGATGGTGATGATGGCCTTGCCGGCCGGAGCACGCTGCAGCCAACACTCGTGTACGTTGCCAAATCGCTCGTCGGCCAAGAGATCGGGAATAAAGACGGACTCTCGGAAGCGAGTACAGTAGAGAACCACGTTTTCAGCAATCAGCGTCGATCCAGAAAGTGGGAGTCCTGGCTTATGCGCCGAGGCGCCCTTTTCTGGATCTCCGCTCGCCGCCACGCACCATGACGCGCTGCTCGTGTCGCCATCTTGCACGATGATGGCGGCCCGGGTGGCAGAACCACCACAAGTCTGCAGGATGACGTCGCACATTGTCTTGAGAAGCTCGTTGACCTGCAGCACAGACGAGATGACTTGCGACGATACGAGAATCGCGTGCAGGTCAATCATGTCCAAGGCCGGGAGGCCGCCGCCACTATTCCGTGCTTCTGGTGTATGCATCGAGCCTCGCCAAGAACCGATCAGCTCGCCCCTTGACTCTGACATGGCGTTTGATGGAACTTGCGTGAGCTCGTCACCGTCTTCCCTCATCGCGGTGTCGGGTCGATAGTGGCCCTCGGACTGCTGAGTCGCCCCCAGGTCTACCTGTACCCCGACGTCGGCTGATCGATGATTGCGCGTCGGGCCGTGTAGGAGAAGACTGTGCTCTTCCTCGATAGCAGCAGCGACTCCAGTGGCGGCGATTTGGCGATACAGAGTGACTGCATCTCGGAGGGCAGCGCGTGCAGATCGTCTGGCGCGGCGTCGCACGAAGAATCCAGCCATGAGATAGTTGCCCAGGGCCTCTTCGAAAGTGAAATCGTGCTCGGCAGCATGGTCCAACGCCTCTTCGTAGTCACGGATGGCTTGGCCGTGATCATTCGACAGCTCCGCCACCTGGGCGTGGAGCAATCTCACCCACGAGCGGTAATTGACATCGTTCACGACGGCCCACGATTCTATCTTGTCCACGTAGTCACGCAACGTACCGACAACCTGCTCCGTCTGTACGGAGAAGTCCTCCGACTGCGAGCGAGGATCTTGCATCAATCGCAGCAATTGTCCAGTTCGAGCAAGTCCGTCAAATAGCAAAATCATCCGACTCATTCGAGCCGACCAAAGCATAGGTAGGTACTCGAGACAGCGGGCTCCTACTTCGACGGCGCGCTCGTAATGACCATAGAGAAATAGCGCGCAGAGCTCCAGCGCTTCGTAGAACAAATATGACCGATTGCTCTCCAGTGTCTGGCTTATCAGCCAGCTCTTATACACGGCCGAGTCGTGCTGCTCATCCGTCATCACCTGGACAGGGTCGTGTATAAAGGTCTTGCCTTGCAAAGCCCGGCAGACTTGCCGCGTGGCCACGAGAAGTGAGCCGCCACGTGTATCGTAGGCCCAGTTCACGAAATTCTCGCACCCGTATTGACAAAAGGATTCCACATCGGCAAGATTCTCGCTGGCCATAAACCTGGTCATGGCAGAGAGTCCGTAGCTGAGGATGGTGGAGAGCCGGTCTCCTCCGACAGATGCGAGTTCGATGGCATCTTCCAGTTGAGCGACGTGCAGCTTGATCGAATACTGCACATGGCCCATAAAGCAGGCATGCAGCATATTGCCGCGCCCCATGGAGAAGATTTCCCGCGACGAGCAGAGTAGATCCTGGCAATGCGCACCCATGTCGATCGCAAACTGCACCATGTTGAATCTCGCCAAGGCAACCACGCCAACGTAAAGGAAGGCCATGCCAGATTGCGGAAACGCCCCTCGAGTGAGATGCATGTCCATCATGACGAGACCCAAATGATAAAAGTGCAAGCAATCGGTCCACCAAGCCGCGGACGCAGTCTCCGATAAAACGGCTCCGATGGATGCGGTAATGGGCTCGCTCTTCTTTTGCGGATACAGTACAGACTTTTGATCCAGGCCTTGTATCTGGTTGACCAGCCTGAGGAGCCTCTTATCGCACTTTTCATATGTGGGTTTATCTTCGAGTTGGACTCCCAGCGCCGTGAGACACTCTCTCAACGAGGTAAAGGCCGCCAGGGAGTTGCCTTTCTGCGCAAAGATCCGAGATTGTAATACATAAGCCGAGGCCTTGTCGAGGACCGACGTGACATTGGCAAATATCACAGACAGTAGGTCGTTTGCGGATGGCAGCTGGCCCATGTATAGGTGGCACTCGGCCAGGCGCAGGTAAAGCTGCATCGTCTCGTGGTATGATACGTCGTCGGCACCATCCACCCAGCACTTTTCTTGCAGCAGCTCAATCGCTGCGCTGTAGCATTTGGCCGCTGTTGACCTCGCACCATTCTCGGTTGCGGCTTGGGCGCAGTCCATGAGCAGTTCGCGGTATTCTTGTCGCACAGGCACACGCTTTAGTATGATGGGCACTGCCTCGCATATATGCAATGCTGTGCTGTCCCGCTGTCTCGCTTCGACTGCATAGTACTTGAGAAGGGTCTGACATATGATGAAATGCATGCGCCGCGAGTGGCATTCCTTGAGGGCCAGCGAGGCATTGACGTATCGATCATGGGCGAAGCGAAACAGATCGTCGACCTCGCTGGGAACAATAATGTATGCCTGGATGGCTCCTTGGAGACCAGCGATGGCTTCTGCTTCCGAGTATGAGCGCGTGGAAAGGTCTAGGTGATTTTTTAGGTCGTCGTCGTCGTCGTCATCCCAATACTCGAACTCGCCCTGCATCAAGCGGCTAATGATTTCGAAAGAGAAAGAAGTGCCCAGCAAAGCAGCCCACGCGAGGACAGCGCGCGCAGCCGGTGGCAGCTCGTCCAGTCTCCGCGTGATGAAGCCCGTGTCCAAAACGTCGTAATCCTTCTCGCCCTGGAATTGCGCAAATAGTCGGTCGAGATCGAATAGCCAGATGCTGTCGTGATAGTCGTACCAGATGCACTTTTTCCGATGGCACGCACGCAACATCTCTCGCATATAAAAGGGGTTTCCGGCCGTCTTTGATTGGATTACGAGCGCAAGAGACAGAATCTCTTCCTTGGGCCTCGAGAGCGTCGCCGAAACAAAGTCGACAATATCGGCCTCCGACAGGGGTGTGAGAGAGAGTCTTGTGACTCTTGGTCGACTATGGCGAGGGGGTTCTTCCTGTTCAACCGGGCATATAATCTTGTCTATCTGTTCTCTCGAAAGCTCCTCGGGCCTATACGACATGATGATGAGCATCTTCATCTTGGCTCCAATCATTTGAGTGATCAATTCCAATGACTCGTCATCAGCACAGTGCAGGTCATCGAGGCAGAGACAGATGAATTTGTGTGTGGTGAAGAAGCGCAGAATATCCAGGCAGGTATGCATGAGACGCGCCGTTTTGCTTGAGGTCCCGGAGCACAAGAACTCTTGTGATGTTTGCGGCGCGGCATTCACGGTCTGATGTAAGCTGTCTGCTGGTGAGCTGCCCGGCGATGATCCCCGCCTCTTTGCACTATGCCTTCCGCTGCTTGCATTATGAGATTGTGGCGCGTTTGGGGATGCCAATCGCAGCATAGGACTACCCAAAGCATCGGCCGGACCTAGTAGGAACTCGGGTAGGCCGAGCTTGACGTGTAGCATGGGCCACACGGGCCGAACGTACTGCTTGAGGCCCTGGTGAAAGTTTGTATCTGTGTTTCTTTCGCCCCATACTTGTTTAAACAGAGAGGACAGCAGCTTGAGCAGAGGTCCAAACGCTGCGCGGCGGGCCGTGTCGAACTTGGCAGTCGCACAATAACCATGCCGTCTGGCCTCGCCCACAACGCTCTGCACGAGGAAGCTTTTTCCCAGGCCGCCGGTGCCTTCAATGGTGACAATCTCACAATGGCCCCGTTTGCCAAACTTGGCAGCGCCCAGCTGCCTCGAGAGACTTGGAGCGCCAGAATCGTTGAAGCCGAGGCGACCGCCGTCCGAGCCGGTGGTGTCGACGGCGCTCGCCGTGTCAAGCGACATGGACTGATGCCGCTCCCATGGTTTTGCCGGCCGCGACCGAGCGCCGGAATAGACCGACGACACCGTCTCATTAGACAAGGTCCGGGAATCAGACGACTTGGGGGGGTAAACGCTGTTTCGGAGAAATCTGGCATCCAATGACGCAGGACACGTGAACGAACTACTCCGCCGGTTTGTGCCGCCGGCAGATCCCACACCGTCTTCGCTGGAGATATCATCAATGACGCGCTCATTCATCAAGCTCGACGCTTCCGAAATTCGGTTCGCTGCCCGTTTGCTTCTCAACGTATGGCTCCGGGATACGCGCTCAGTGGCTTTGATTAGTTCGTTTCGTTCTGCCTGTCGCCCAATCATGGTGGCAGGCAGGACGAAGAACGATGAGACGTCCTTGGACGCAATCTCCATCGCTTGAAGCGCTTCTGAATCGCCATTCGCCAGTAGCTGCTGCACACGGGCGAGATCATGGCGCAGTCCACTGGCTGAGTGATAGCGGTCGGCGACGTTCTTGGCTGTGCACTTTTGAATAATTCGCCCAATCACGTCAGGAACGTCCATCCGAACGGTAGCTACGTTGGGTACTCTGCGACCAAGCACGCCTTGGACAATGTCCATGGGCGTCTCCCCCGTATAGACAGGTTGCTGTGTCAACAAAGTCCACAGCACGATACCCAGAGAATAAATGTCGGTGCGGGCGTCGGGCTCGGCTGGCATTCGACCAGTCTGCTCGGGACTGATGTAGAGAAGCTTATTCTTCACTCCAAGCTCTTTGGAAAGCGTTGACCAGCCTGTGCTTGTCAGGCCGTGCTCAAACGTCCGCAGACCCGACCCAAAGGAAACAATGCGGACCTTGTTCTCTTCGGCGTTGAAGTGAAAAGCATCGGCGCGAATCTCTCCATGTACAAGGCCTTGTCCATGATGTAGTATCTCCAGGCATTGAACGGCGCCCATGGCAAACTCGAGAAAATATTCAAGGTCCATAGGCTGCCTTTGTTCGGCCGATTCGGGCTTGGGACGGTATGGAACGAGATCGGGTCCCTCTTTCCGCGCTTGGTAACATGCTGGACCAAAATCGATAATCTTTAATAGAAAGTTGGACCCCGGGTGGTGATATATGCCCACCGTAATGGCGCCACGGTCCCCAGGGGCAGGATTCAGTCGAATGAGATCAATAGGTTTCGCGACATGGTTGCCATTCGGATCAGCGGTGGTGGTGACATTCTTGGCGATTTGGAACCCTCGTTCTTCACGGATAGTGTGATATGATACTCGAGCAGCCACAAGTTCTTCTACAACAGGGGGCTGCTCAATTGGTTGAGTAGGCGTGGAGGTCAAATGCAGCTGCGGTGCTGAAGGGGTATTTTCATTGTTTTGCGTATCGTTGGAGGCGCCTTGATCTCCTTGTTCAGAAGAGGCTGATGGGCGTCCAGAATGCAGCTGCAGCTTCGATATAGAACCAGGACGTGATTCGGTTTGCCAGAAGTTCGTAGGAGGAGGAGGAGGTGCAGCTGCAGAAACAACCCGAGTTCCATAAACGAGCCTATTTACCACCTCACGACTGTCAGCCAAATTCGAGATCTTCCGCCCTAATAACAGCCCCCCTGATCAGGTTTCTTCTTCTTCCTCTTCCTTTTACTTTTCCTTTCCTCTTCTTTCTTTTCCTTCTTTTCTCCCTCTCTTCTTCCTCTTTCTCTCCTTTGTAGGTTGTATAGTCAAGGTCGCCAGGCACACCAGTCGATCGCGTCCACAACAAGTGAACCTACCAGAAATCATAGCTCGTATGTATAGGCTCCCTCGATTCGTCCCATGTGTATCCCGCTATTTGGCGGAGACGCTCGAAAAGTCGTTGCGGAGGTGGCGGCGAGTCAAGGACATCGTCAGGCACCAATGTGGTGCCGTCCATGATGGGGAAACAGCACTGTCGAGAAAGTCGCAGCTGGCGCCGTCCGAGGTGCTGCTTCGACAAATTTTCGTATATCGAGGATCGCGCCTCAATGGAGGAGAGGGAGCAAGACGGATGAAGGAGGGAGGTTAAGAACTAGAACGCTCTGCCTAGATATTCATTCGACCAGGATGATGGCAGCCCGTGTTTTGCGCCCATTCTCAGTCGGCCGGTGGCGAAGACGAGAAGGTGGGGGGAGAAGGGAGGGGTGGATGTGCGTGAGGCGGAACGAGACGAGAGCAAAGCAGCAAAGCAGCAAAGCGCAATGTTTCCCGAGATCGAGAAGAAGCGAGGGGATCTTGGAGCGCGGACGAAACGAAAAAAAAAAACGGTCGTCGTGGGATCCGGACAACGGGCTGCGTGGGCGATAATACTGGCAGGAAGCGATGCGCGATGTCTTGGATAAGCGTGCCCAGGCGGATGGAACCGTAGGCACCGGTTCGCAGAGGAACGCAGAAGACTCACCATTGCAACGCGCTGAACAGTCGAGTCACTATCAGTATCAACCCACTGGCCCACTAGGTTCTTATGTACGCTGCCCTTTCGGGCCAGTCATGTATTCCATGCATACAGGGCATCGATGCCGATGGCCTCAAAAGCGCCATTCGCCCGCCTGGCGCCTTCCATGTGCCGCTGCACCTCGCACAGGCGCAGCTGAGCTTGCAGCTGAGGCTTGTGGAAGACTCAAGGCTGTAGCCTGTCTGCCGCATGCTGATGAAGCCGCATAAAGCATAAAGCATAAAGCTCCTCAAACACATGCAGCCACTTCTCCAGATTCGACTTGCCTCGCGGCCTTTTTTCCGCTGGCCCATGTAAGCGAAGAGCAAGAATCCTTTTCCCGGCATACAGCTGATCAAACCCACAGAGAAATAAGCATTAAACCTAACACCCATCTTCCCTGCGCAAACCCGCTTCTTCTTCTGGCAAGCCAAGCCATGATAAAACAAATCTCAACCCCCCTGTCCTCTCCTCTCCTCTCCTCTATCGCAGAGTTTTTAAGGTATGTACTGCCATGGGCTTCGGAAAGCGTCATATTGAAAAGGCACGAGCGCATAGCATAGCATTGAGCGCATATACGTTACATGCGATTGTCCCGTACATGAACAGACGTGATGATATGATTGATACCCTTCGCGCCGTGCAGCAGCTGCGTACATATGTACCTAGGTAGCTACATACCTAGGTACAACACCATCAGCGGAACAGGCAACCAGTGACCACAAGGCTCTCATTCGAAGTCATACCTTCATTGGTGGGGCTTCTACCGCTCTCCAATTCCACCAAGGTAAAACAAACAACTCTTGGGCTTCACAAAGAACGGTTGTACAAAAACAGATAGAGAGAATAAGTATGTATGCGTTTCTTCAACGGCCAATGTCCACACACACACCGCCCTGACTCAAAAAAATGCGAGCTTTGCGCAGCCTCGTGACTTGTTCCGCACGGTAGGTACATAGTTATATAGGTACTGCCAGATGTGTCCTTGGCTGGGCGTTTTCATTCTCAACCCCGCAGGTTCTTCCGCCCACCGAATATGACTATCTTCCGATGCGAGCCGAAAAAGAAAGCAACAAATGAGAAGAAACGAAATGAGAGAAAAAAAGAAAAGAAAGGATGGTTCTTAGGATTCCCATACATGATGGCAATTGCTTATAAACAGGACGCACCTCTATGCTCGAAAGTCATCGCTGAAAGAGAGTTCACTACATATACATACCTATGTACTACATACAAGCCTTGGCCTCACCGGAAGCAGCTCCCGCAGCTTTCCCTCTTGACATTCTTCTCATAATGCAGCTGTACTGTACACGTACCATCATGGGAGGCTCGACCGCACGGCAAGGAAGCTACATACGCCTAATAAACACAGACCAATAGCCGGTTCTGTGCGCACACATATCCGTCATCCTGATTACTCATATCTTCACCCTCTGGGCATCGTCACACAGCACGAGACAGTCGCAGAGCCGCAAGCACAAGCCTACATGTTGCTACCAAGACGCTGGCTGGAACTTAGTAAAATCCACCTACCGTGTTGTCGACACGCTCCTTCTGCTAATACGCCGGATACTGCACCCGGGAACAGGCACGCGCCCGGCGCATTCCTCGTGTTCGGGGAGTATTCATGCCTTGAGCATGCTTCGTGCGATGAGTCACCTATGTATCACCAATCAGATCAAACAGGTGACAGTACAGAGTCGTACATAGTATGATTCCGGCCGCCTTGGCCACGTGATAGCCTTGATCAGTTCCTTGCAGTTGTTACATAGCCTCGTTACAAATCCTTAGCACCCAGCACCCAGCCCCTTGTTATTTTGTGACAGTCCTTGGCTAGGAAACCCCTGCGGCGTCGCAGCTTGATTACGTAGATACTCGATAAAGCGGCCCCTCCCACGGAATACATCTGCAGTCTGTTACTTCATTGAAATATGTATAGAGATCTCCCAGTATCGAAGCCGGGATCCGTAACGGACCTTTCGGGGGCGTGGGAAATCAATAAGCCTATAAGGTGCTCGCGTAGGTATGTATGGTCTTAGCCACATAGCGGCAGCCCCTTATTAGTGGCGCAGAGACTTGAAACGCGCGGCTTTGCTGAAGAGACAGGCCATACTCTGTATAGTTGATTTTTTGTCTTTCGGCAGGGTACGAAATCTCAGATTCTCAATCAGGCAGCAAAGCCAAAGAAAGCCCCATTCTGTCATACACTCCGTTCGTGTCCTTAGCTCATACTCATAGCCCGACGGCTACATGTATGTATGTATGTATGTATGTATGTATGTATGTATGTATGTATGTATGTATGTATGTATGTATGTATGTATGTATGTATGTATGTATGTATGTATGT
>SRPP01000396.1:0-23584 GCA_018360055.1 Claviceps monticola
AAAAATGTGAGGGCGATGACAAATAATCAGAACTGCGACGTGATAGGACGGCTGACTGAAAGCGGAGCAAGGACCGACAGTTCTGGCACGGCGCTTTCCGGTAGGTGCCTCCTACTGACAGTGCGGATTAGAAAAGCCTCACAGCCTAGCCTTCTTCCACTTGACTACCTACTACACACATCAATCGCGATAACGATATACTGTTTCTGTATCACTGTATCGACCATCGCGCTGATCAGCCAAGACGCGCCCTCAAGCAAGTTCCTTTCATCGTCGGAGACACATAGCGTGATTATCCGTGAGAGATTGACCTCGATACTTCCTCACGCATCACTCATTTCTCCCTCCTCGCACGAGGAAGTTACGCTCTCGCGACCGAGTTGACACACGATGCCAAACACACCACCGCCGGCCCTTTTACCGCCTCCAGAAGGCATCTATCGATCGTTCGATGAGCTGATGAGTTCTGTACAAAGAGTCGCAAAAGACCAGGGCTACGGAATCGTCAAGCTTCGTGCATCGAATTATCGCGATGGCAAGCCCACGCGTTATGATCTGGTGTGCGACCGGGGCGGCGTCAAGTACAACAGCACGGCCAAGAAACGCAATCCCTCCACTCGCAAAATTGACTGCCCCTTCCGAGCAAAGGCTGTTTGCGAAGTGCAGCTTGGTAATCAATGGAGATTCGCTCTGCAGGAAGCGCGCCATAACCATGAGCCTCGCATCCCCTCTGGAACACCCGGACAGGAGAACGCACCACTTGCAACAACCATTCGATCTTTCACGAACAAGCTGGACCGGCTGAGCCACGATATGGCCCAAGGATTTCTCCGCATTGAGCAACGATTGGAGAATATCGAAAAGCGCATGGAGAATCTAGAGGCTCGGGCCGGTGGCTATGAACCGCGGTTTCAATCGATCGAGTCACGTTTGCAGAATATGGAGGGGCCACGTATGGATGGCATTGGTATGGACGACGTTGAAACGCGTCTGCTGGCCTCATCGGTCATGTAATCGGCCAAAACGATTGCTCGTTGAGAAATTCTTTCTTGTGTTTCGCGCGCGTAAAGGGCTTTAACTTGGGTTGTCGCTCGATCATACCGATAATCGCCCCGACATTGGGGCACAAGGCATGCCTCTCTTCTTTGCATCATGGCCCAACAAAACGCAGTGTCATATCAAACCGCTGTGAATTTTGAAGCTTAGCTGCTTCGAATCTGGTCTTTGGACAATGCTCTTGGACCTTGGAGCTTGAGTCGTAGCAGGATCTGCGCAGGTTGCTGTTACTTTTTCCTGTTCTGCTCTGTTTTCTGTTACGATTCCCCAGACTTAATGTTATGGAAGAGGATGACGTTGGCGTTATGGAGTCCCCATGAGTGAGTTTCAAGGAATTTGTGTAATTGAAACGTCAGGTTTCCGTGTTTGTTATTGCGTGGCCGGCATTGTGTAGAAGGCGTGCATTTGCATCCTGACACCCAGCTCTAGCCTTGTTGGGCTCTACAAGTCTGAATTTGGCGGGGGAAAGCGAGCCGCGAATTGTGTTGATCCATAACCAATGTATCAAGGGAGTTGGGAATGCCTCATATGATTCGCAAATTCCGCCACATGTTCATGATTGAATGCCGTTTTTCAAAAATAAACAAACAAACTGTAAAGCCGAAGTCCGTCACTATTGAATTGACAGGCATAACATGTGAGAAGAGGCAGCTCCAGGAGTCCGGAGACTGCGGTGTCAAGTTCTCAGTGCATGAAGACGATGGTTTCCACCCCTTCGCACTGCAAAGACGCATGTCGCCACCTGTGACACTACAAACATGGCCATGCTGACGATGGACTAAATGCAAGAAGTTAGTCATACCCTGGATTGACACACAAGGAAAACCCGAGCCGCCTGTGATTTCACAAAATACGGATCTTGAGATAGAACCAGTAGATTATCTCGTGTTGGGAGCCAGATTTCGGGTGAGGCTGAGGTGGAAGTGCCGGACATTTGCAGATGCCCACTGCCAATACAATAATGACCTTAGTATGTACCTCTATTGTTCAGTTCAGGGAGGCAGCCCATCAACAAGACGGGGCGACGACAAGGCCATGACGATCAATTGGTGCTTGCTTGCAAAGTACTAATGCTCGTGATACAGCCACGAAGAAACCAATGGGAAAGCACAGATGCAGCCACAGCCTTGGCCCATGGACGGCCCCTGTTCGTCTCCTACTACATACACACAAAGGATGAAGCACAACCAAGAAATGAGCTGCACTTTGTTCTGAATCAACGACCCGACACTTCTCCTTCTAAATTACGCAGACCTCCCCAATAAAAGAGTGGCATCCCCTAGAATCAAATCTGACCCAAGCGAGCCACTGCTGCGTACTGTACGCCTGCCCAGTACTTTTACAAGAGTCTTATGTATGCGTCATTGGCAGATAACGTGGAGTGCTGACATTTTATCAAGGAGATACGAACGCAGCTCTTGAAGTCTGCCTCAACAAACATCGTTCTCGTCAAGCATGGGCCTCTCGTTTTCGCGGTTTTTCGGAGGCAGGCGCTTTGGCACCAGCGTCCACGTGGACAGACATGGCGTGAGGCGTGGGCCGTGGCGGTTCTCCTTGGGCAAATATAGTTGCTTTCGATCCTAACTTCTTCCAAGAGAGTTTATCGGGAAGTTGTGAATGCCTTTTCGTGTGGATTGAAACGACCGAAGTAAACAAGGGGAAATGTACGGACTGAAGCGGGCGAGTGGGCGATTCTGGATCGCGCGTGATCAATAAAGAGGCAAACACGAAATGTGCGCCTCCTCTGCGCGTGGGCACACGATTTCTTCAGTTTTTCCTAATGTTTTATAACTACGCATATATGCGCATACAAAGCTTTTACAATGATGAGTAGTCTTACTCCGTACTTAACTATTTGCTTGGGACATGAGCATTACCGATAGAGGGTCATAAAGACCGACTGCGTGAGAATCGACCGCCGTGTGGTCAGTGGCGGGCTTGATTGACGCGGGTAATAAGGGGCGTAGGGGAACCGAGCTGCGCTAGCTGCGTTCAGCGATGTCCCACTTTTTGATTGGCATCGATCTTACGGCATAAAAAGTTACGGCGAAGAATAGGGATACCCCCTAGTCACCTACGACCCGCAGTATGCATCTATCCGGGCCTCCCTACTGTACTGGAAATTGAATATGTACATATGTACATACTCCGTACTTACCTCATAGGTACAATGCGGCAGCCTGTACGGAGTAGGCTGTATAGGTACCTACCTACTTGTTACATATTAGGGCATTGTGTCTTGGCAGAAGAGCCTTCGAGTTTGTGACGCCGCTTAATCGAACCTTTCCTTTAATACGCGCGAGAGGATTAGGAAATGCCTACATACACTGACTCTGACCGGCGCGTTTATAGTCAGATACGCCCATGCCCACCCTGTGCAAACCTTCACGGTTATGAGCACAGCTTCTTTCAATATACATACGTACATATGGCCCTTTCGCTTCATAAGTAACACTTGCAGACGACGAGTCAGTGTACGTACATAGGTAGAACGAACGACACCGATCCAGTCCGCCAGCATCATGGCGGTGATGTCCTTTACTCTCAGCGAGGAAGGCGTGTCTATATTCCGAGACGCACTCATTTGCCTCAACAAATTCAGCGATGATGTCTCTGTAGAAGCAAGAAAAGACTCAGTAAGATGCCATTTTGCCCTTTGTACAGACATAATTAGAAAGCTAAACTGGGCTTCTGCTAGTTCGTACTTACGACGCTGAACAACTCTAAATCAGCATATGCGAGCTTCAAGTTCGCCACCAATAGGTTCTTTTCCAAGTATCAGTTCAATCCGATTGGCCAGTTCAGGGAACGTTTTTACTGCACATTATACATTCGAGTCAGTACTTCTCCCGAGATTGAGCTCTCTCAAGGGAGCAAATAGCTTCGAAATCGCAACCATGGAATCCCTTGCAACTCTTGCTGCATGATATTGCGTGTGGATATTGGCTGAGTTCCATTAACTAGGCCCTCATCTCTCTTTTCCGTAGTCGGTCGAGCTCAGACCCTCAACGCGATGCAGAGAAACAGTCTCTAATTGACAGGTGTGATGTTGTTGTCGAAGACGGAGAAGGTGTCAGAAGCCGCTTCATTGTACGTATTGTGTTCCGAAACGGACTGACATCAACACATCGGCTGCCGTTCGAGGTTGCAGTGCCGGTTCACGCAAAGTTTAACAAACAGGATACTCCATACCATTGGACAATTTCGTCAAGAACTCTTCGTCAGCTTATGGACCATTTTGGGCCTGGAATAGAGTATTTGGACATCAATACGGATGGAGATCATGTCAATTTTACTTGCTTCAGCGAGAAGACTATCAGCGAGGACGGTATGATACCAGCTCGTTCTTGGATGACTTCTTGAGTACTGACATCAGCCCCAAGCGGTGCTAAAAAAGCCATTGCAAACATCTATTGCTATTGAAGCTGACGAGTTTGATGACATTGATGTCGAGGACAAGCTACATATTGTCATATCTGTGAAGGACTTCCGGGCAATTATCCAGCACGCAGGCGTGACGGGGAATTCCATCTCTGCAAGATATTCCCTGCCTGCAAAGCCGATTCATTTGTCATACTCAGGAGACGCTTTATCTTGCGAGTTTCTCGTCATGACGGTGGGCGAACGGGGCAAAAATCCCACACAGAGGATCAAAAAAGTTCGGCAAAGTGCCGGGATAATGACAGGCCCGCGGTTGGAAGCAGTGTCCCGTAGAACGAGTGTTGCTCCATCAGAAACTGCCAGTCATCGACGCGTCCGGCAGCCTTCACAATCCGCGGCCCCGCCAGCGAAAAACGGCATACCGAACGCGACACCGCATGTGAGCGCTACCAGGGCCAGTGCTTCAAGAATGGGTGCCTTTGACCTGAGGCCATCCCAGAAACCGCCACCTCGGACCATTCGGTCCGAAAGCCTCTTTGTAGATGACAACGGATGGGAGCCAGTCAGAGACGAAGACGAAGATGCCGAAGCAGAGGCAAGGCTGGAATGGGATCACAGTGCTGACCTGGTATTTCGATCCGCACCTACTCCCTCCTCTGTATAGTTCTCCTGTCGTCCATGACACTAACATAGAAGGAAGCCGTCCGTGATACGGATGGCCGGGCTAGAGGAACAAGGTCATGCGGCAGGCGGTGAACGGCAGAAAGAACGAGAGATGGAGTCAGAGAAAGCCGCGAAGTCGCCATACCTAGAGCCGACGCAAAAGCTCTCCGAGGTTCATAATCTCGCCTTGTTTCCCGATTAGAGGACCCGGCGTGGGGAGACGTGGGGACGCATGAGGTAGGTAAGCAGATCATAAGGACACATCTATCAGCCCGATCTGATACATATCCAACTGGTGGCACAACCAGCCCCTATCATCGCAATGCGAGAACCGGCAGGTATTAACTTAGACGACGTAATAACATTCCAACGGCCCTTAACGTCGTTCTGTTCAACTTGTGGCCCGCAGTTTCCATGTTCACCCCAACCCCATGAAAGCACATCTCCGTCTTCAGACAAAGCAACAGCATGTTCGCTACCAATAGCGATCTTTTTGATGACGGGCAGACTTGATGGGGGAAGCTGGCCATGATCATCCCTACCCCACCCTCTCAAAGTTCCATCCTCCATCAGCATGTAAACAGCTCCCCACCCAGACCTGACGTCGATCCATGAGGGCGCTGTTTTGGGATTGCGGGACACGATTTCCCATTTGTCTGACCCCAGTACACACACATGCCCTATTTCGGGTGTGCTAAATAAGCAAGTGGTTTCTTTGGTGCAAACTGCACGAGCGACTTTGAAGTTGATATTGGTTATCTTGCGAGGCTCATGCGTGATCTTCAAAGGCTCGCCCAGCTGTCCTTTCCGACAATTTCCCCAACCGTACGCATCTCCGTTATCGAGCACAGCTACGACGTGGCCCATTGAGGCAGACAAGTCGATGACTTCGGTGTCTTGCGGTGGAAAGTTTGGGATCAGACTGGCAATAGGGGTCCGGATGACAAACTCGCCGGAACCCAGCTCTCCTTTCATACCCATCCCGAAACTAAACACTCTAGTTTGTTTACCGTGAACATCTCGCGAAACAATGAAGGAGGCATCCCAAGTAGCTGCTATCAGAACAATGTGTCCCATGCCGGTTTTTTTTTCATCCTCAAGAAGGCGACTTAAGTGAAAGACTGGCGCGTCCGACGAACCGCTGGCAATTCCGCATGCTCCACTGGAGCAATCACCGCTCCAGTATAATTCTCCAGACTGGGTCAGAATAAGGGTGTGGTTGCCTCCGGCAGCGATGCTTATTACCTCGGATACTGGAGGTGTTGGGTAAAACTGAACTGGTTTAGGAACGGATACATCTTCCCTGTGTCCAATTCCGAGCTGGCCGGAGCCGTTAGATCCGATAGCGTAAATCGCCTGCTGCATTTGTATTCACAAGATCTCTGGAGGGAGCTAAAAATGGAAGATTGAGCGGGGATGAGGTTCGGAGACTGTAATAGCCCCTGTCAGGCTGTCTGTTGTAATGATCGTAACTTGTTATAAATAGTTGACAAGCCGTAAGTTATGTGGTCAACATTAGTTAACGTGGTATGTAACTGCATTCATGTTGCCTGCAAAAGGGCTCCTGGTGATGAGTGGGCCGACCCACAGCGCGTGATTACATAAGGCTACTTGCAGTGTGCACGATCACCTATTTATGAGAAATTTTTTCTCATCTGCCGCTGGGGAACTTCCTTTACTCACTCACACCAAGACAGTGCCACCACAGTCCATCATCGCAGCTTGCCGACAACCATTTTTTGCAAAGTGCTCGTGAGGATGTGATTGTTTAGCGTTGCGTATCTCCCACCTGGAAGCTTATGACTGCACAATGGCAACCGCGACAAAGATGACCCCGAAAGGGATGGAAGACTTTGTTGTCGGACTTATTGGCATGGGCGACATGGGCAGAATGTACGCCGATAGGCTCGCGGCCGCAGGATGGAGGTAAGTACGAGATTCAGACTCGCGGCTATGGGCACTGAAGACGCCTCGGCACCACTGTAACAGTAAGTCTCTTCTCTTCTTTCTTTGCTAAGCCACCTCTATACGCAAATTCATGCTTTCGGCTACAATGATGACTAGAGCGCATTTGGCTCGAGTATTGTGCAAGCCGGTCTTCGAGCCGTTCCGGCTCTTTGACTTGTGCTTGCGCTCTCACTGATGAAAACGCTTGCTACCTTAACAAACAACTGTCTGACGAAGCTGCACTGCATGAATTTGATGATTGCCGAGTCTCAACTCAGTTTTCAAAGAACACTAGACTGACCTTGAAATGATAGGAGATTGATCGTGATGTGCGTACCAGAGTTTTGGCCTGCGATAGGGAAGACAGATTCGATAGCCTTAAAAAAGAATACCAGGGAAAAGTACGATCCAGCCAAGCGTTACTAAATTGCCTCCTGGAAATCAATACATAAATCATGCTGAAGCGGGCCACACAGAAGAACATAGAGATTTGTCAAAACGGGCACTATGTCTCGCGAGCTAGCGACTACATCATTTACAGCGTCGAGGCTGCCGTCATTGATCGCGTGATTGCCCAATTCGGACCCTGTAGGCACTCTCCCATTCGTTCCATCATTTTGTTTGATTGTCATGAATAACTGTATTGTGTGGCCGGCTCTGACATGTACCTCGCAACGCCCGTGTTGAAGCCACGAAGATGGGCGCCATTGTAGGTGGGCAAACCTCATGCAAGTCTCCGGAAATCGCTGCCTTCGAGAAGCACCTCCCAGCAGACATTCACATTATATCATGCCACTCACTGCATGGCCCCGGTGTGAACACACTCGGACAACCGCTCGTTCTCATTCAACATCGCGCGCCTGACGAGGCTCTGCGCAAAGTCGAAACCGTCCTGAGCTGTTTCCGGTCCAAATATGTCTACCTGACGGCCCAGGAACACGACCGCATCACGGCCGACACACAGGCTGTAACGCACGCCGCCTTTCTGTCCATGGGCAAGGCCTGGCACGCCAACAGCCAATTTCCATGGGAGCTAAACCGCTACGTAGGCGGCATCGAGAACGTCAAGATCAACACAATGCTCCGCATCTATAGCCAGAAATGGCACGTGTACGCCGGGCTCGCCATCCTGAACCCCGAAGCCAAACAGCAAGTCGCCCAGTACGCCAAGAGTGTGACGGCGCTGTACAAGCTCATGCTCGAAGGCGACCTCGACGGCCTTCGCAGCAGGATCTACGCCGCTCGAGAAAAGGTCTTTGGTGGCACGACGACGACGACGACGAGCTGGGAGAGCTGTCCTCTGATCGAGCCCTCCATCCTGTCGTCCTTTTCGCTGGGAAAACCCACCGATGCGCCCCCCCGGCCGAACAATCATCTCAGCCTGCTCGCCATGGTGGACTGCTGGGCTGCGCTCAACATTGTGCCCTACGATCACATGCTCTGCAGCACGCCGCTGTTCCGGCTGCGGCTTGGCGTGACGGAACACCTCTTCCGCGACACGACCCTGCTGGATGCGGCGTTGCGGACCGCCGTGAAAGACAAAATGTACCGTAGCGATGACCTCGAGTTTACATTCGCGGCGAGGGGTTGGGCGGAATGCGTGGGCCTAGGCCATTACGAGACGTGGGAGAAGCGCTTCGTCAGTACGCAGGCGTTCTTTCAGCCTCGATTTGCGGAGGCGAAGATCGTGTGTGACCAGATGATGAGTAAGGTGCTCGAGGGTTTGAAAGATGAAGAGGATGCGCCACGGTCCACTGTGAATCAGGACCAGACATGATGTATGCTGGCCCAGCGGCATTGGTGTTTTTTCGCAGGCATCGAGTCTAGATTGTGCTTGCCTCGGGAGACTGTTATATGCATATATGCCACGGTCGCCGTCTTGAAGAAAAATGTGTTGCGTGGTCTAGTTCACGGCGCTTGTACGCGTGCGGACACCAAGAAATCACCGTGAAATCACCGTGAAAATACGTGAAAATACGTGAAAATACGTGAAAATACGTGAAAATACGTGAAAATACGTGAAAATACGATAGGAGCATGATAATTTGATGTTTCGAGAAGACTCAATCGTGTCTAATTCCTGCGCTGCTTTCGTGAAGGCATCCTGCCACGAGGGTGTTTGATAGCGGAACACAAGTTAGGCCATCATGAGTTGTGAATCGCGATCCAGCTTGTAGTCTACGTCGCTGGGAGCTTTAGGTACCTAGCTAGCGCTGGCGACAGGGCCCCTGCTGTCAGGACTCAGCCAAGCCACTGTGCTCCAACCTCCAACCTTGCTCCAACCTTGCTCCAACCTCCACGCGTGTTTCTGGCCCGAGGTTGTCTAATTGCGCCATGTAAACAAATCCATTGGCCGTCCGTTGGCGCAGCTTCAACACGGTAACACCCCCGCCACCTCTCTCCGCGACCTCATCGGTCTTCGTTCCCATCCCGTCATCACTTCCCGTCTTCCGTCGGCTGGCATTGTCCGCCTCCTCTCTCTGCATTCCTCGCCGTCACCCGTCACCATCACCCTACAATTCGCCACTTAATACTCTGGTGCCGTCTCGTGTCGCCGCCTGGAATACATACTCCGCCTGGGCCCTTCACCTCACACCATGTCGGTCAAGTTCGAACGAGACACCTTGCGGCAGACGGCGCAGAATGTCCTGCCCAGCGAAGTTGCGAAGGGAAAAATCCCGGGCACGAGTGGCAAGCATCCGCTGGCCGAGCAGGTTGGCACTGCACTGACGGGTGGTATGAGGAATGCCGGTACCAAGGGTTATCTTGCTGTATGTTGCTATGTCGTCCTGAATTGTGTTCTTATCGTCCGGATGACATTTTATACGAGCCTCTCTTGAGACATTTGGCTAACCCGCCGTGTTATCTGCCAACTCGAATAGGCCTACATCAAGCAGCTCGAGTCGAATCCCCTGCGAACAAAGATGCTCACGGCCGGATCCCTAGCCGGCGCACAAGAGCTCATCGCCTCATGGCTCGCCAGAGATCGCAACAAGAATGGCCATTATTTCACCTCTCGGGTTCCCAAGATGGCAGCATACGGTGCCATCGTCAGTGCGCCCCTGGGGCATTTCCTGATTTGGATATTGCAGAAAGTCTTCCGGGGCCGTACCAGCCTCAAGGCCAAGGTGATGCAAATCATCATTAGCAACCTCATTGTACGTGGCGCGTTTGAAATCATACCCTACCCTCTCCTTTTGAAAAAGAAAATGTGGCGGCACACTAACGAAATGGGACTTCCTTTATCTTTTGTTCTCGGATAGATTGCGCCGATCCAAAACAGCATCTACTTGATCGCCATGGCCCTCATTGCCGGTGCTCGCACATACCATCAGGTGCGGGCGACCGTCAAGGTCGGCTTTTGGAGAGTCATGCGTGTGTCTTGGGTCACATCGCCAATCTGCCTGGCCTTTGCGCAGAAATTCCTCCCGGATCAGCTCTGGGTGCCCTTCTTCAACGTCGTCTCCTTCATCATCGGAACGTATATCAACACTGTGACTAAGAGAAAGCGTCTCGCTGCTCTTCGCAAGAAGCATTTCGGGGAGGGCCGCAGTGGTCGTGCCGACGATTATCCTACTATGGGTGGCAACCCACCGTACTAGGTGCCCTCTGAGATAGATGCCGCCTGATTCTCTTAAAGGTGTAAACGCGGACGTGCTCTGGATTTTTTTTTTTTGACACGGGCAGTGACAGAGCGAAATCTTCTGGACTGTGTGAGCTGAGGTCTTGTCTAGCAGATCTAAACAGTAGCGCACGCCTGCTGTTGAAAGCATCAAAAAGGCCGGCTACGCAGCAGATGGATATTTGGCGCAAATTCTAGGCGGACGGGGAAATGTGTAGGTAATGACTGTTCGGATTCGCGTTTCTGTACACAAGTCTGTGCCACTCTTGTTTGGGTTTTGGTTTCTCTCATGGTTTTTCGGGCTTCTTTTTCCAGTCTATTCTTGCTGGCTTGAATTCAGTTACTTCAAGTCGTCCTGGAATGATTGTAGGTGATCTACGATGGCTCTTTGGACGATGTCTAACTACATGTGGGTTTACTTTGGTAACTTCCTCTCTTTCAACTTGAAACTTCACACATTCTCGCCAGTTGCGTGAATAGCTCCAGGGCTGCTATCGTTAAAGGCATATACCGCCCTCTGCCTGCCTCTTCGCATCTAAAAGCGCTCCAACTGAGGCAGTGATATCTTAATCTCGCGCGATCGAGGTCCCATAGTAACATTGTAGCGATCGATGCCGTCGTCTGGTGTGAGTGGGATTGCTCATGCTCGCGAGGCGTGCCACGTGCCCTGTTAAGCCTGGGTGGGAGTCGTCCCAAGCCGGGTTGAAACGCATTCATGACACGCAGCCATGGTCGAACTATATTCGCCTTCGCTTTGCCAGGCATGGAGTCTAGACGTACCGAAAATCTCCCAATTGTACACACCCCTCAAGGGTCATTCCAAAGAGAGTCCACGTCTTCGGCATATCTCACTGCGCAGGCCTCAGAACATTCTCAGCCTCCTCCCCAGTATCAACCATGAAGGTTGGGCTCCAATACTCCCATTCCCCATCTCCCGTCTGCATATCAACCCACAGCATCCCCTCCGCCACCAAATCATCAATCACGGTTCGACACCGCGCCCGATCCCACGCCAGATTTTCATGCAACATACTCACTGTCACATACCCAAGCGCCTGCGCAGCCTCCACCGCCGACGCCTGATCATTGCTCAACTCCCGCGGCACACTCCGTATATACTCCTTATGACCCACCCGCACAATACCATAACTCCCACCTAGGGGATTCAAAGTCCCAACCGCCCGCCGGACATCATCCTCGGAAATACCACCGCTGCCGCTACTATTTCCACCTGCTACGCCCTCTGCCCCCCCCTGCGCAAGCAACCGTTCTCGCACCTCCCGCAGCCCAATCAACCCGCCGTTCTCGCCCCGCGTGGCACTACACATCTCCACAATACGCACCGCCAGCCCAAAGTAAAAATCGTGGACTGTTTTGCCTAGCAGCTGCGCCCAGATAGAGCTCCCTCCTCCTCCTCCTCCTGCACCGTTGCTACCGCTGCCATCGCTGTTGCTGCTGCTACTGCTGGCTAGGGGATCGATGCCGATAGCGGTGCACATGCGCGCAAACTGCGCTCGGAAGGCCGGATCGGAGCGAATATCCTTGGCGTGCGTTTGAGCGAATTGCTGTAGTAGAGAGCGGAAGACGGCTAGTTGTGTCTCGAGGGCTTGTGCGTTGTTGGCTCGGAGGGAGGAGCCGTGGGAGGCGTAATGGGCGGAGGTTAGGCGGGATCTGTCGAAGGCGCCGATGCCAACGCCTTTGCGGGACATGTTGACATGGTGAGGGGGCTCAAGATTAGGTTGACACGCTCATTAATGTTCTCTTCTCTTCTTCTGGTCTTTCGAGCGGGGGACCTGAGGTGTGCGACAAATCTGGCGAGGGCAGCGCCGTGGTGTTGGTGGATGGAGGGAGAGAGGTCGAGCCCCGACGAGGTGCCTGACGTTGCGATTGTTGTCAAAAACTGGGCCGCGGGGATGTGGACCGGGAGTCCCGGAGTGACGTATGTATGTACTGGCAACTAGTTACTGGGTGAAAGGTACACAATGCAGCCTAGCTGCTCGTTACTTACTTCTACCACAGAAGCGCCGCCGTTTGGTGTTACATATGTGTTAGAACTTAGTACGCAAATTTATGATGCCAACAGTGCCAAGTGAAGAAACTCTCTCCCTTGGACAATGCATTCTGAGGCTTATGGGTGGTCGTCAGGGCGGCTTGTCTATAAACCAGCAGAGATGGACAGTGGCAAAGCAAATCCCGCCGGCACACTAGGAACAAAATCAAATCAGGAAAACACCAGACGTATGAACACGTCTTGATCCTATGTCTAGTATGTTCGAATTCTGATCGTGACCTTTGTTTGCGCCCAACCTCCCTTTGCGCTTATAATTTCGGCCATCCCACCAGCACACCCCCCTTGCACTCTAGTCTTGTCTGTTGTCATCAGTCATAGGCTCGTAACCCAAAATATAAAGTCAAGGAGTTTCCCTTATCCTATACAACGGTTTCCCTTTGCCCCTAACATCCTTTCGTGCCGCTACTGACCCCAGCACCTTACCACGCGGGCTCATTCGCCAATAGTAGCACGTTGAAACAATCAACTCGATTTATTGCGTCTGGCACTGCGCCTGGCCATCGTCCGCTTCTTCGTCCTCCCACTCGTTGGACCGAGGGTCATTGGAGTTTTCACCCATCTAAGACCAGTGTTAGTCAGTTTCAGCGTCCGGAACTTTGAGGTCGTTGGGAAAAAAAAGCAAGGGAATAGAAAGATGCCTCATCTGACGTCGTACCTTTTCTATATCAGCGTCATCTTCATAGTCGACCTCATCGACTTCCTCAGCTTGGATAGGTGCTGGTGGAGGCGGCAGAATCTGTTGCAATGCTGCGTAGGACGCCTCGTCATTCAACCAGTCGTCCTCGGGAAACTTGACTGAGACAAGAAGGTAGAGGTCTCCTCGGGCGTCCCCTCTCTTCATGGGCATACCCTCTCCACTGACTTTGATGCAGTCACCAGGTTGCAGGATTTTGCCGCGTGCTCGCTTGATATGAATTCCTCGTCCGTCAAGATGCTTTACAACCACGCGGGAAAAGCCAGTCAAGGCTTCGGCCAGCGTTATTGTCAGGTCTGCCGACAAGTCGCTACCCAATCGTGAGAAGGTTTCGTGATGCTCCTCGACCAGTGTAAAGACAATGTCGCCAGGTATTTGATCAGGATACTGATCAGCTTCTCCTTCGAGCACAATCCGCTCTCCCTGCATGGATCCTCGAGGAATGTACAACTCCAACGCCTTCTTCTCCTGCGTCGTTCTCTTGCCCTTACATTTCTTGCAGCGATCCTTTTCCTTGAACACTTGCCCCGACCCTTGGCAGTGGTCACACAGTACAGTTTCGCGTCTCATCATGCCGGGTCCAATCTGTCGGATGGCTTCGACCATGCCATTGCCCTTGCATCTTTCACACGCGGCTGACTTGGCTTTTTCTTTGCCTCCGGAACCTTTGCACTGCCCACATAGAACCTGCTTGTTGGCGGCGAACTTGACTGTCTTGCCCTTGTATAGCTCTTCCAGAGTGACCTTGTATTCCTGTTCCTCGTCGGGACCTCGTCTCGGCCGTTGCGGCCCGCCGGGACCGCCGGGACCGCCCATGTTGAAGCCAAACATTTGCGACAGGATGTCGTTCAGGTCGACTTCAGGGCCGCCAGGACCTCCGCCACGAGAGGGATCAAATGCGGCCATGCCGTGGGTATCGTAAAGGTGTCGCTTCTGCTCATCGCTCAGAATCTCGTACGCTTGTGTAATTTCCTTGAACTTGACTTCGGATTCTTGTCGCTGCTCCTCGGGGACCTTGTCGGGGTGGTATTTCAGAGCGGCCTAAAGGGATATCAAGGTCAGCCCATACATGGCGTCGGTTCATGGATCATTTGTCATCTCCAAGCGGCCTCATCCGCGAAACGTACCTTACGATAAGCCTTCTTGATCTGCTCTTGGGATGCACCCTGGTCAATGGAGAGAAGACCTATTATAGCAGAATTGGTGAGCAAACAAAGCAACTTTTTTTTTAACGAATGTATTGCTCTTTGGAACAGAGAAACTGCAGAGTAAGGCACACGTACCATAGAGGTCAATCTCCTCCTCGCCCATAGATCCAAACATTTTGCAGGACTCGTGGGTTTGAAGCTGGAGAGAGAAGAATTCAGTCTGCAGCCCAGCGATGTGGAGTCAACCGAGAGAGACGACGGCCGCGAGAACAACCAAAAATCTTTCGAGCGCGTCGGGCGCGCTGTGCGGGGCTGCAGTGGGTGCATGTACCCTCGTACAGTATGTATGTACCTTACAGCACTGCACACGCAGATGCAGAATACGTAGCATACAGTTAGGTACAGTACACAGTATAGATACAGGACAAGCAGCGAGAGGCCAGGTTCTTCAGCCTCCAAAGAATACTCCATTTCACCAGTCGTGTGCCCATATGCATTCATCACAAGCACCATGTGTAGTTGATACATACATAGGTAGCCGTTGACTCATGAGGCGCCGTCGTCGGAGCAGCAGGTGCCAGGAAGGCCACATAGCCTATCGATAAGAGATCGATAGATTGCAGCGAAAGCAGTACATAGACTACATAGCACTGAGCAGCATCCTTTCTCAACAACTCAATCGCCGCCGGCCAGCTCAGTCAGATCGGTCAGCTATATAGCGGCTGAACGGGCTCGACTTGGACTGCTGCAGAGAATTGCCATAATTACAGCTCATTATGCTTCTCTTTTCCCGGGCGACGTCGCGGCCGAGCACTAGGACGCTCTCGACATCGGCTTATACGCCCTCAACCTCATTGTTATGCCATCACCACACGGCCAGGTGGACTCCAATATGCTCAAGGTCGCGAAGCTACCACAAAGTCCAGAGACCGTCAGAACCCGTTACCGCCGTGTCTGGCCTCACAGCATTGACGCACAGGAACAAGGCTCTCGAGAAAAAGGATGTGGGAAGATCTGCCAGAGCCGAGAGTATGATTTTGGGCCAGGATCGGCGCCTTCCCATACGAGCTCGGTTCGCTCCGTCTCCGACTGGTTATCTCCATGTAGGCTCTCTAAGAACCGCACTGTTTAGCTACTTGGCGGCAAAAGCATCCAAGGGCGGCGCCTTTATCTTGCGTCTCGAAGACACTGACCAGGTGCGGCAGCGAGATACGAAACGAGCTTTGTTTGAATCAAGCAGATAACGTTAACCAGACATGTATAGAAACGCTTGGTCCATGATTCAGAGGACAGACTAATTCAGGAGCTCAAATGGGCAGGGCTGCAATGGGACGAAGGGCCTGATTGTGGCGGCCCGTACGGCCCGTACAAACAAGTGTGCTTGCCTCAATGTTGCCCCGCGGACTTGTCGTGGATTTTATACAGCTCGTACTGACTTCGCTACTAGTCGTTAAGGCTTGATAACTACAAATTACACGTTCAGACACTGCTTGACCGCGGCCACGCCTATCGTTGTTTTTGCACCTCGGAACAGCTGGAAAATCAAAAACGGGAGCTGCACGAGGCAGGCAAGTCCACCGCATATCCTGGGACATGCCGTGCTGTTGATACCGCCGAAGCAGACATGCGTGCCAGCAGAGGAGATGCCCATGTCGTGCGATTAAAAGGTGATACCTTTGGGAGGCCAAATTTCTGCGATGCCGTCTACGGCCCCTTCCAGAAAGCCCAGGCGGAAGAGGATTTTGTGCTCCTCAAGTCTGACGGCTTTCCCACTTATCACCTGGCCTGTGTGGTGGATGACCACCTAATGAAGATCACGCATGTTATTCGCGGGGAAGTGAGTGCGCCCAAAATCAAATACGCGACATATCACCAGGAACGACATCAGACATCCGTTACCACATGACTTGGTCGCTTTTTTCGGGTTCTGTTTGGCTAACGCATGCATGCAGGAGTGGCTGATTTCCACGCCCAAGCACCTGGCTCTATATCAAGCATTTGGCTGGGAGCCGCCCACATTTGCCCATGTAGGGCTGTTGTCCAATCCAGATGGGACCAAACTAAGCAAAAGGGACGATAGCGTCGATATTTCCACGTATCGAGACAAACACGTCTTTCCCGTGGCCCTGTTGAACTGGGTTGGCAACCTGGGCTCGTCTTTCAAGTCCGTTTCTTATCCTCTTCTGAAAGTCTCAGATTTGGTCAATGCTGTATGTCACGGAGTCACCCGCCAACATTCCCATTTTCCGACAAGCGTGGCAAAAGGGAATCAATCCGTATGCTGATGGCCTCTCTCAAATCACAGTTCACGTTCCACTTCACACGCGGTGCCATCAAGCTGAATGCTAAGAAGCTCGACCACATTCAAGACCAGTATCGAAACGCGTTGCTCAGGGCAACCGATCCGCAAATCCATGGAAATGAGTTGAAAGAGTGCATGATTCGCGAGTACATCACTAAACCTGTGCTTCAAGAATTGCGCTTAGTGACAAATGGGCAGAGCGAGAAGATGCAACTACTACCGGAGTCATGGCGCGATGAGCTCATCCTCGTTCCCGCCTTATCCGACCTCGAAAGCAGTAGCGCTGAAGAATATATTTTCAGCATTGCTGGAACCGCACGCGGGGGCTATATGACCGTGGATTCGCTCCTGCAGCGCCATCCCTACCTCGCCTGGCAAGTGCCTGAGAATATGTACACTCAGTCCCTCGCCTCATACACGCCTGATCAACGCGTCATTCAAGCACTAGAGGGGGTCCTTGAGAAACGTGAAATGTGGGAGTACGATGACCAAGGCAAATTACACATTACGAACGCAATCCGGACCGCCCTCGAGAATGAGAGCATTGACAAGCTACAAGTGTACAACACGCTGCGTCTGATTGGGGCAGGTAGACACGACGTAGCTTCGCAAAGCAGTGAAAATATGTTTATGAGTCTGGGGCGCGATGAGTGGCAGCGCCGCACGGATATCGTCAAGAAATTACTTCTTGGTCGCAATGATGCTTGAGGTTGACGAGAACACCCATGACTCTGCGGCTCTGATTCTGACAACAGGGAAACTCGATATTGTTTTGATGCATTATATGATTACGGTGCAAAGGTCTTGGCTACTACCTACGACTCTCAGTATAGAGGTCGATGAAGCGGAAGACTAGTCGCAATGGCTGAACTTTGTAGAGTATACGATGCACGGAAAGTCTAGATGATTGTACATATAATTTTACTTGTATAACATTAACATGATATAACATTCAATGAGTGCTTATCAATCAAGAGGAAGATGACAAAATTGTCATGTCGTTCCTCAGTGTGAAGATCGCTAGGATCCAAAAGCATATTCGACGCGACATTGAACAGAAAGAGACGTAGATGCCATTTCCACAAATTACAACCCCCACCATGCAATTGCCAAAATGTACAATCACGTGGTAGTACGACTAGAAAAGTAATGTCTTGAAAGTCTCGAAGTGAACACGTATTTTGAGCTTAATGCAGCGACGAGTAGTAAGCTGTAACACAACATTGCACATACAGGAGCACCCTGTGAAAGCTGCAGCTATTCTCCATGTTGTGAATCCTTCTAAAACGATGCTGCGGTGATACAGACACGCACGCTCAGTGCTGTGGTACGTGCAGCACGAGGTGGCTGCTTACCACGTGGTGCCATGCTTTGCTTACTTTAAAGCCAAAACAAGTAATCCATGACTACCTATGAAGCCGAAACAGTCAAGAGAAGGAGAAGAAGAAAGAGCACATGGACCGTGAAAAAACGTGTTTCAGTGGTGCTGGTAATCAGAGGGTGAGCACATTACCTATCGTAGAGGATCGAGGATAAAGGTCATGGAACTAGGAAGACACATCTTATTGCCGATAGGCATATCTCTCTACAGCAAATACCAATAGTTAGACAAAATACAACTTTATATGGATATCGAGGTTCCATTCCTATCAAGACATCTTCTTGCGTTGGCTACTAAGGTCAAAGGCTTGGATAGATAAGACAGTAGAATCCCCCATCTTCTGACTACCCAGGTCAAATATTCGTTTCTAGTCTAGTATTCCGACTACTCAATGTAAGTGCCCGCCTGCTAAGACGTAGATCTCTAGTCACAGACGAAGAGAATATGGATCAGGCGCGGTCATGTCAGTGGCATGGTCTACTTAATATCCGACTTGCACGAACTTCGGCTTTCGCAATCTTCTTGTCTTAGCACACTGATCGCAGCGGCCTTCAGTGTCTCTTCTTCCAGAATCCTTTCTGATCTGCGTTTGGACTTTGCAAAGATATAAAGCTTCACCATATCATCTATCCAGGCCCCTTGACCTCGCTAGTCAACAAAAGGAGGCATCATAACAAGAATCTAAGCTCGTTTGTCGTACTAGTATGGTTGTGTTGCTGAACGCTGTCTTCTATTCGTTACACCTAATGTAACCAACAGCACGAAAACGAAAGAAATGCATAGGCTGTAGGCAGGGCTGAGCGCACATGGTGATCGTGAGCCCACCAGGGGATCAAGAGTACCTAGTAAACGACAACGCTCATCGCTCGTGTATTTGTTTTTGGATTCATCAAGACCAATCTGTATCTTGGACGATTCTTTCTCGACTTTGAAAAATTATTCGATCACACGTTAAGGTTTGAAGTGTAAATAAGAGTTCGATGTGATGTAGAGTTGTGGGCGCTGAAAACATTGCGACCACGACGCAGGGTATATGTATATATATCTATAGTTCAAAAAGCCAAACCTGCAATCTTCGGTTAGTGCGTCAAATCTCAATGGCACCCAGCAAGTAATAGTGAGAAATTGCAACAATTGTAGTACTAGCACGAGAAATGATTGTATTGTTCAAATTCAAGGGAATTTTGCCACAAACCTCCATTTTGGCAACACTGGCCCCCTGTCTCTGCGCCAGACTTGTTGCACTTTGTACGGCCATTTCTAGGTCGTCTTGATCGCCGACAGTAATCATGTCCCCTCCAGGCATGTCCTCGTCTGCAATCTTCATTTTGAAGCGTCGCTGTAGTCCGAACTTGTCTGTTATCTTAGCAACAAAGTCGGTATATTCTATCGCAGTATCGACCATGATGTAACGAATGTCGGCAGCGTGGACTTTAACACGCGCGTGACGTACTTCCGAGCCACCGTTTTTTTCGTGATATTGAGGTGATGGCACAGAATGTAACGAGGAACGGCCGCCGTCCCTCGATATACGTCCGTTGCTAACACCACTCCCTGGATATATATTATACAGCACGGCTCCATCGGCCTCGCCCACTTCCTCGATCGGTCTGCTGGGACGTCGGTGCCCGTATGAGAAATCCCTTCTGTGAAACCCCTGTGATGATACAGAAGATGTGGCTGATATTCCTGCGTGGACGTCTTGCGGTGACGGCGACTTTTCATACTGGCGGTTCGAGCCCTGTGTTTGAATGCTAAGCGTTGCGGACATTGCCCTTGAACCATTGCGAAGAGAGCTTCCCCGGCTGTGTCGGACTGTCTCTGGAGGTGGTGTAGGCGGGGGCATGTTGCAATTGACAGGCATCTCCAGCAAATCTCGTTTGACGAGATTTGATGCGGCGAAAGAAGTACTGCTCACTGGCCGACTATCCTTGGCCTCGGATTTTCTAGCCTGAGGTTGACAGTCAGTCGACTATCAAAGAAGGACATCAACAGCAAGCAAACAGCGTAATGCGACGCACATTCATCATCTCAAAGCCTGCGAATCCCGTAAAGGCATTGGACCCATCTGAAGCAGCGATAAGCTTAGCCTTGCCCAGGTAGTCCTTCGTCTTCAAATTTCGAACCTTGGCTTCATTGGGACGGTATATTACGCCCACGGGAATCGAGAAAACCGTGTATCCCTATATCTCGAAGAGTCAGCTGAGATCAGCGTTGTACCAACAGCGAAGAGCGGAGAATAAGCTTCGTCTTCTTTTCTCTATTTCTCTTTCCTACCTTAGCCTCCTCACATATCGCCTCGTCAATAACATCATGCTCTTGTACAATCTTTTCTTTCGCAGCATAAAATAAATCATTCATACCGATGTCTCGTTGTTGTAGATTGATATAGCATAAGCCGCGGTTGTAAAGTACTTCGCAGGAATACAGTCTGAATAATAGACCCAATTGTGCATAGTCGATGACGGTATTGCCTCGCAAATGTTCGAGTGCGGTGTTGAAATTGATGAGTGCCTCGTTGTAATTGCCCAATATGAAATTAGATACGCCTCGCTGGAAATGGGCAATGGCTAGATATCGGTCGAGAGAGATAGCTCGTTCATAGCACTCGACCTGTGATTATGTAAGTAAAGGTATTTTAGTTTCATATCCTACGAGGTCAGAAGTTTTTTTTGTTTGCTTTTGGTCCCGTAGCCGCAGACTTGCTAAGCCATGGCTGTGCAGAGCACTGAGATGTAGTTCCTACTTACAGCTTTCTCGTGTTCACCCAATGTAGCGTGTATGACACCCATATTGAAGAGAATCTTGCTTGTATCACATATTTTTTCAAATTCTATCAACGCTTCACGGAAATCATTGTTATTATATCGATCCAGGGCCGCGACCCATGTCTCAATTTCCTAGGGAGAAACCAAATGTTAGGAAATTAAGCCAGAGTGCACTCTTCATGTCATGGCATGGATCAATCACCCACCAGCTTCAATGACATGCTAGTCAACGTCTCCAACATACGACCGTGGTCGATGCGATGGGAGCTCTGAAAAGCAACGACACCGAATTTCCAGCTCCCTCAGATGGGAAATGTCGGCAGCGGTTACTCTCGCCTCGTCTGCCAAGTATGTGTGCTACTTTTTTAACGAACGGCTTGACAGTGTGAGACAAAGCGTGTGGACTCAAAGTTGCTGCAGTCCCACACGCAGCGCCCAAAGATAGGTAGGTACCTCCACGGAAGATGAGCTGAAGCAGCGGACGAATGGAGCCAGTCTTGGCAAATCGAAACGACCTAGGTAATATACGTAGAATTGGTCCCTGCTTGAATCTGGGCTGGCCTACCCGTGAATAGCGCGGGAAACGGCAGCAGGATGCCAGATGATGAGAAAGGCGAAAGTGGCGGCTGAAGGTGAAGATGCTCTCGACTTGTTGCTCTGTATTGCCGTAGCAGCCTCCCGGACATATCGCAGACATGAGACCGCAGCTTCAGAGATTATTTACAGAGCTGCAGCACTTGCAAGGCGTTGTTGCGGCCACACCGCGATTCTGGGGCGTGAAACGTGATGTTCGCGAGATCGAAATGTTGGACCGGGACACAGGATGGCATCCAACCAGCCTATTGGTGCTCTGCTGGAGTCGGGACTAGCTTCCTTCGGCGTTATTTTGAGAGGCTGAAGAACAAGCCGCAATGGCTAAAACACCTAAAAGACCGACAGGTGACGCGAACTGACAAGAAACAGAGCCAACTCTGGAAGAGAGGAGAAGAGAAGAGATGGACGGATAACTACTGCAGGTTGGGTGTGAGTGGATTTGGCGACGTGAATGGGCGCTCGGGGCTGGCCGGCCGAAGGGGTGCGGGCTCCAACCCAAAATGTCCAACCCAAGCTTGTCAAAACCCAAAAACCCAATACCGATTCCAAGATGATTCAAGTGCCTCCAAGCCGAGATGGCGCCACCGGGATTGGGGATGATAAACAAAGTACATATCGAACAAGGACTACGGAGTAGTTACATAGTTCACGGTGTACCTATTCCATCTTCTCCGCCTCTGTTCCCTGGGCCGCCTGGGCGCTAGCCGCCAGCAGCAGTTCTGAATCAATCCATATACGAACAACTCTGTCGCCGTGGCCCCTTGAATTGATGCTTCGTTAGGACTGAGGGTCCATCCGTGTGCGACAGAGACGACGCAGCATGAATTGCAACATGGAACCGCGCGCTGAATTTTGATGGGTGCGTGTTACCTACCTCCTATGTACATACAATGGTACATACGGAGTACGGAGTATGATGATGGGGGAGGCGAAGGCGGGGCAGCAAAGAGCAAAGCAGGGGTCAGGCCCCAGGGACTTGAAGTTGGTGGGGTGTGGTGCAAGTTCACGGCCCTGGCCCCTGATGCTAGAGGTCGACTGTATCGACCTCCATGGGCTCGAGCCTTTCGTCAACGGCTCAAAGCAAAGGTAGATAGGTACCTATGTACTCCGTACTTAATAATAAATCTCTGGATCGTGCCGATACACTCTTCCAGAAACCAGCGTTGGCCAAGTTGGAAGAAGCCGCTCAGCGCTGTCATGGGCCAGTGACGCCATTGTGGGAGAGTATGGAAGTACGCCTCAAGGATTTTGCCAACTGCCTCAACGCTTTACCCGATTCGGACGTCGCAACTCACCGATACAAACCTGCATGTCAAGGTACTTCTTTCGATACATTGGAGTACGTATCCCGCCGTACAATCCTGTGCGCATAGATACTTCTCTGGGATTCTCAATGCCAATCGTAGCCAAGTTCTCACATATCAAATCTATCTATGTACTACGCATGTCATTTAATTCGCAATGCATGACGCCTCGCACGAGGTACCGCGTGTGTTCAGCCATTTCAGCAGGCTAATCAGCTGCTTCAGGGCCCTCGTATGCGGAATCAGAAAACGCTTCGCTCATCAAGATTGGGGCATCTCACCTCGTGGGCGAGGGTGCCCATCCAGGCTTTCAAAACATAATATGCGACGTCTTCAAACAGAAATAAATAGACAATCTTTCATTGCCATCGGAGAGCTGGAAAGAGAAATGCACGCCTCATGTTTCTACAGACACAATCAGGAGGCACCTTAAGAAACCTGGAGTCAGAGGGTCATGCATTGCAAAGCCGTCCGACAAACTCTCTCCTTTACACAATTTTCTCGGCAACGGTGCACGGACCACGTCCGCCCACTTCTGTTATGATTTGGGTGTATAACCTGCTGTAGCCCTAACAGCAGTCCACCCCCGAATGGAAAACTCGAAAATGCCGCACTCAGCACCACCACTTCATTCGATGTCGACGCCGACGTCG
>SRPP01000397.1:0-23525 GCA_018360055.1 Claviceps monticola
TATAGAAGTGGCTCTTTTTGTGTGAGCTTTAAGTAGCAAACGCGACCCAAGACGGCTTCTTTTCAGCGCTTCCATGTTTCATGAAAAGGAACTATAACTGAGCGACATCGTCCAAACTGGAGCTTCATTTTGAGCCCACGTCCCTTCCAGCACGGTCGGCACCTCAACGGACGACGATAAAGGTACAAAGCGAGATAGGATCGGCTACAGCATGATTGGCTGCAGTACAGACGCTAGCAGGGTATCAGAAAACGCACTATATCGTTTTAGGCAGCTGGGGTGGTGACTAGACAGTTATTGAGGTGCTCATTAAGGTCTCCCATTGAAGTGGTCGTGACTGTTCCCCGCTTTTCCATTTTCCTTTTTCCCATTTTCCTTTTCCCTGCGAATTGGTGCCCCGATCCTGGTACATAACAAAATCCCCGGCCTGTCCACCACCATACCGTACCTGCGTCGCGGCACTCCTTCGTTGCTCCCATCCTCCTCCTCCTCCGCCTCCGCCTCTTTCTTTCCTCTCCTCTCCTCATCCTCCAACCCCATCCTCCCCACGACCAGCAAAGGTGAGTGATGACTTCTTGATTGCCTGCCCAATGCTTTCGCTCTTGGCACTTTCCTCTTGCCGTTGCACGCCAGGCGCGTCTTGGATCGCGACCATCGAGCTGTCTTTCTGAGAACGGAGCATGCGCTTGACTTGAATCCGCTCCCAAGACTACCGCGACACTGCATCCTCATGCTCCGTAACGCGACTTGTGCTGCCGACAACTCAAGCGCATAGACTCCGCGCCAATCAAGCAGCAATCTGCGAGTCACTTCACAAAAAAAAATTGACACTGACATTTTTCTTTGCCAGAGTTCCTGTTGCTCCTTTTCCGTCCCGCAAACAGACACCTTTCACACAATGGCTGCCATTGACACCGCTCTCGTGGCCCGCGAGGCCCTCAACACGCTGGGCAAGCGCAGTTGGCCATCAGAAAATGTCGGCGTCATGGTTGTGTTTGTTATTGTCTTCCTTGGTATGCCGCTCTATCCTTCATAATATGACCCTACTATGGCTCGAGTTGAAAACGCGCCCCCACCTCCAAGGAACCATCGACAAAATAGATATGCAAGAAAGAAAGAAACATAGAGAAACCAAGGCAGGAAACATAGATGTGCTAACATATTCTCTGTAGTTGCCTGTGGTATCATTGCCGTCTACATCACCAAGTATCTTGCCAGCAGAAAGGAACGACAGCCGAGCAAATAAGTAAAGGCTCATGCTGGCTGGCTCCTGCTTGGCAGAGGACCGAGCATGGAGGGGGCCTGGGATAGACAATCCCAATATGGCGGGACGGCCAATGGATGCAGGGATATATCAATCAACATATGCGACATTTGATGATGATCAGAAACACAAGGCTAGACACATGCCGGCGGTTTTTACTTTTAATTAATTTTTCCATCTGCTTGCCTCGCTAGCTCAGCTCTGGTTGTTGCATCCGCTCGTCAGTCGAACTCTCATCTCTTTCCCTCGACAATGCCTTTACTCGAAGTCTGTGGCTACCTCTTCCGACTCGCAGCCGACCGATCACTCGGGAGCACTTGTCACGGATGTTTATTACTCGTCATGTCGTCAGAATTTAGAAAGCGGTGTATCTGGTTGTGTATGATATCGGCGTGTTTGTGTGGCTATGGCAGTTGAATGTTCAAGGGATGGAGTGTGGTACTGGGAAGGAGGCGCCTGGAACGTCGGTATGCCTGGACGCATTTAGGTGTTTGTAGCTAGGCTTGGTGTAATCTATACTTCTAATACTGATACCTTGACTAATATATGAACTGGCGTCAATCGGATATCTCTCAAAGCACGAACCTTGGCCGAGCCCGTCTCCAAGAGCCTTTGGTATGCCCACGAGCCTTGCTTGTGCTTCTCATCATACTCATAAGTCCTTGCTCACAAACCCTTTTTGGCCAACATATCCGCCACAGCCAGATAAAAGGCCACGGCATTAAACCCCCCCGGGACGCCCATCCACCGCCGAACCATCCACCTCAGCCGGTTCTGCCAATTGATCAAATCCAAATGATTCACCCCCATCAACGTTCCCTGGTAGACACCCCACCGACTACTCTCCACACTCACCAACCCATCATTCTGGCCCTCAGCCCGCGCAACCACCCTCCCAGACAAGCGAAACGGACTCAACAACGGCGGCCTCTCATCCATCACAGCCCCATACGAGAAATACCGCACCGCCTCATCATCCACAACCTCTTTATTAAACGTCTCCCGCATATACCGCGTCGTCAACTCCCGAAACGCACCCGTCTCCAAACCTGCCCTCTCCAACAACCCATACAGCCTAGGGAGATGCAATACCCCAGCCTCCGCCCCCAGCACATAATCCGCAAACGGGGACCCTCTATGCGGTGTAGATATCGTCGTCAAAGACGCAACGCGTACTCTGTCCCTGCGTGGATTCTCTTCTCCCCCCTTGCTAACCTCTTCGCCCGCGTTCGCGTTTGCGTTCGCGTTCGCGTTCGCGTTTGCGTTCGCGTTCGCGTTCGCGTCTGCACCCGTGCCCTGCGCAGCCAACATCTCCGAAATCATATACCGGGCATCTAAACCCCCCATGCTATGCGCAATAATATTAACCGGCCCCCCGAGATGCTGCGCGGCAATCTGATCCGCTAGCGTCGCAGCACGTACGCGTATAGAACTCGAGGGGGGCACACGCGTGGTAATCACACGGGCGCCCTGCGCGGTGAGGGCTTCGCGAATGCCGCGCCAGTAGTGTATCGCGGGGAGGGGCAGGGGGAGGAGTTTGGAGACGGGGAGGCGGAGTTCTGAGAAGCCGAGGAGGCCGTGGGCGAGGACGATGGGATATCGAGGGGTGGCTGAGGAGGGGGGGGGTTGGTTCCGGGGGGGGGGGGGGGGGAGGTGCTTGTCAGCTACTGTAAATTTGCGTGGTGGTTTATGTATGTAGTGTAGTGTAGTTTTGGAAGGCTACTTTGCTCTGGTTTGCGCTTCGGTGGACGGCAAATGATTTCTGCAGGCAGCGATGCTAATGAGAGAGAGGTGAGGAGAGGCGTGAGGAGGCATGCTTGTATGTACCGTAGTTGTCACGGATGTAGGCATAGTCATCTTTGATAGTCTTGCTGGCTAGGGACTTGACGCGGGCATCTTCTGCGCGTGAGGGAGCGCATGTGTGAAAGGGATGTTGGAGGCGGTGGAGGCGGGTGGTGCGGGGGAGGTATGGGCGCATCGCTTCGTAGGCGAGAATGCGGATGTGTTTAGAGTGTTGATGTCGTTGATCGGTTCCATGTGTTTAAGGAGTGGTGGTGGTTGAGGTGTGCCGTCACTGCCGTCACTGCCGTCACTGCCGTGTGGATGGGGATGGATGGGTGAAGTAGGTGAAAATGCTGGCTGCTAGGTTGACATTGGCATCCTGGGTCGAATTTGTCGCATTCATGGCATGCAGGCTGACGTCATCCGTCAAAGCCGTGGTACCTCCGTGCAAGGTTCACTCACCAACACCACCAACGGCTAAATCATTGCGCATCATGCATGGCACTCCCAAGCGAAGCGCGATGTACTACGGAGTCATAACCCTGGTACATATGTAATCATGACGAAAGTCCGGTACGGGGATATGTACATAGGTGAGTTACAGACTCCCCTGCATGCCACGTGACCGCACTGACTGTCGCAACACGGAGTTTGTATGTACATATGTACGAGTTGCTTCGGTCGCGGCCCTGTGCTGCGCTTCGGGGCGAAGGAAGACTCGCCTCGCCTCGCTTAGCTTCGGGCTGGAGAGAGTCGGGCTGGATGTGTGAGGTTTGCGATGTGGACGTTTTGCGGATGGGATGGCGGTTTGCGGACGTGCATGTATGTGTGGCCACTGTTTTCGGCGCCAAATTGCGGGGCTCGACCACCTCTCTTCCCCGCGCAGGTCAACCTGCTCTGGGGGATTTTAGGGGCCCTTCACAGCACACAGGCAGCGCGTGATGGAGCAGTCGCGAACTGCAGTAAGCAATCGGGCGAGTTGCAGCAGGCAAATTCAATCGCGGGCCACTGCAGACACATCGACGATGCTCCACCCTGGAATTACGTGAGGAAATCATAAGCCCATCTTTGTCCAACTTGTACCGAGCAAGATTCCAGGCGCTGAAAATGCCTTGATATCTCGCTTTTCCAAATTTCAGCAGCAGGAACCCCATGACTAACTATCACGACACGGGCCTCTTCTCTCCGGTCGATTCTCGCCGTGGTATCAGAATATCCGTCGCATCTAGGTTCGGGTTAGCTTAAGCTGTCCATTGTTCTCACATGAATGTCGCGAGGTGGAACACGACGTACATACGATAGTAGAAATTTACGAAATTCCGGAGGTTTCTCTATAAAATAAAATAAAATAAATACCCGCTAACTTTATAATTTGCCTGACGGTCCTGGACTCCTCTACCTCTGTTTGGTCCCCGTCCACGCTCCAGCGCGTGGTTAACTCCGGGAAACGTCAAGCGGCGATGCGTCTGACTATGTACCCAAAAAATCCTCAATCCTGCGCCGTGTCTGTACCAGGACTATGACTCGCTTCGCAAAGCAACAGGTGCGACAACTTCATCTTCGCGATACAAGGCCATCATCGTCAATCGTCAATCATCACCATAAAAAATAATCACCGTCATCAGCTCTTTTCTGCAGGCATCTGACTCGGCGCATCCTCGTTCGTCACCCCACTATACGCCGGCCGAGACTGCAACCCGTCAAACGGCCCCGAGAGGTTCTCCGCCACTGCTTCATCGTAACTCGGCGGCGCGTCGTCGTACGGAGGAGCTGTTTCTCCAGGTTGTAGCTGCGGAGGGTACAATGGGTCTGCCACTGGCCTCTGTGGTAACGACGGCCGGTGCTGATTTTGATTCTGACTTTGTGATGAGGCCGCTGGCGCCACGTTCGTCCGCGGAGGTAACCGCGGGGGAAAACTCATGGTCGCTCTCCCGGGAGCAGTGTGGTTCCTGGCTGCTTCTACCAGCGCGGGGGGCGGCGTGATGCCCGAGAAGACCTGGATTGATGCAAAGTGCAAAGGTAGATAGATGGTCTGTGGGTGGTTGCTGATCCATCCGGACTTGGCTTTTCCCCAGCAGATACCAAGCTTTAGTTCCAACTCGTACCGTCTCGATAGATTGCATGTGACGAATGAGGGTGCGACCGTGTTGGGTAATGGCTTGTCTCTCCACAGGCTGTCGGGGATGGTGACTTCGGACCCGACCGTAGCATCAGGCTTGCTGGTAAGAGGAATGTTGAGGTCAACGCTGGAGGCGATGACCCATCGGTTGATCTTGTTGTCAAAGAGATTATGTGCTCGGACCTCTGTGATGCCAATGAGTTCCATCTGAAACGAGACCAAGGTCAGCTGCTCTGCGCAATCCACCAGTTTCTTGGCGATGAGCCGAAGCGGAACGGCTTTATTGCACGTCAAAACCGCAGGATAAGGAAGCCAGGCCGACATCTCGACCGATGGTGCGGGTGCTGCATTCTGTAAGGGTGAGGCAGATCCTCCAGGTGTGTCCGGTTGGCTGTTTTTGTCGCTTTTGCTCGAGAAGAACGAGCTCTTCTTCTTGGTTTGCGGAACGGGGGTTCGCGGCCGAAATGTAAACGGACGTCTGGCGAATACCTCCTGGCCCGTCTTCGGTGGTCGCGGTGGCTCAATAGGCAAGAACTTGTACCCCATTTGAATTCTCCAGTTCTCCTTCAAGAACCCCGGCCGCTGAACCGTCACCTTGATGTAGTACCGTATCTCGGCCTCCATGGGGTAACCGGTCAGCGAGGGAGGCAGCGTGCGCGTGACATGCTGGAAGAGTAGCTGTTTCGTGCCATCCATTACTCGCACGCCACCCATTCCAAAAAGCCCCCCGCCGGAGCCAAAGCCGCCCACCCCGCCCAGGCCGCCGATCTTCGCCATTGCATTCGGGTCGCTGCAGGCGTTGTTGATGGGCAGCTTGAACTGGAAGGGGAACGTGTGCTCGCCCGGTTGAAGCGGAAACGCCCCAAATGGGTTCGATGTGCTGGAGTGGTACTCGTCCGGAAACACCTGCTGCACCTTGTACAATATCTTGTGGTTCTCGCTCACCACGCTGCCGGGCGGGCCAGGCATCGGTCCCGGTGGCCTTTGCACGATCTCCCCGATAGTATACGGGTTGGGCACCTGAAGCGCTGTCGTGGATTCCCCTTCCAGCTTCACCACAATGTTTCCGACCTGCTCGGATCGGTTCAGCCCAAGAATCACGCGGCCCTTTATAACGTCAAGGTTGGTGTAGAACTCCGGGCGTTCGTCGAGAGCCACGCGGAGGGACATGGTGCCTCTCAGCTGCCCGAGCGAGGAAGATGCAGATATCGCAGGTCTCGTGTCTCTATAGACCTTTTTTCGAAATGCTGTTGTTGGGAAAAAAACAGTCTGGCAAACGCTGAGGAATGGCGGAGGAGACGAAGGTAGAATACAGGGACAAGAGACCGCCGTGTGTTGACTCTCTTGGCATGCTGCGGGTCCGAGACCCTTTGTTGGCACTTCCAGAACGTCGCAAGTACCGTAAGCCTGGCACAGAGATCAACGGCCCAGAAAGACGAGGGCGCAGGCAGATTCTTTAGAACGACTCACGGTTGAAAATGGGTGGCTTGTCGAAACGACCATGTCACCATGATCGAGATCGAAGTCGCGTTTTCCTCGTCGTCGTTGAGTCAAGCCACGAGCTGGAGCCTCAAGCTACCCCGTTTGAGCACAACGGACCCACAAGGCGCAAGGGAAAAAGATGACATCAGCTCAGCAGCTGCTGCCCCGCGTGTGTTCTTTGGACACCCCATAGAAACTCCACAGTTTAACTAGTTAGTTAATCCACGACTTGTTCAAGTTGAGCTATGTGCAAGTTCAACGTCCTCGAATTAACTTCACGCACAAGCCTGGCAACAACCTTATTAAACAAAAACTTCTGGTGATAGAGGTGTTCTCAAGATATGCGAACACAAACACCTCTTCAACGAAATGAGGCACCCTGTTAGAGCCGCTCAGCGAAGACGATAAAACGGAGGCACCATTACAAGTTTTACAACTACAATAGCGGTCCTGCATCATGAGCGACACGGGGGATATCTGCCACTTTCAATTTTATTATCTTGTCGTCATACGTTTGCGTCCTTCTGCTTGGGAATGATGGTGGGAGCAGACCAACCTCGTCCAGCAAGAGAACGCCGATCTAAGAAGTGCTTGATCGGCACATCGGAACCATGGAATGAATTGGAATAAGCGCGAGGCAAAGGCAAAGGCCCGATTTATGCATAAAGTCTACGAAAAAGGATGCGTATGAATACTCGCTGAAGGGAGAAACATGCCGAAGCGAGTCGAAAACATGCCACGCGTCCCAACTATGGTTGAGACTCGTCACTCGACAGCGGCAAAGCCCTTTCTCTCAAAGAGCTAGAGTCAGTATGTGCTTGGCCAATTATAAAAAACTCAAGCGCACACAAGAAATCTTATAGGACGCGTTGAAGTCTGGAGTTCACCTCATGAAGTTGGGCGTGTCGCGTCACTAAGCCCCGAATCTGATGACAGATGTAGGTACTAGGGGCTGACCGCTGTCTCCTCTATCGTTCACCATGGTGTCAAGGAGTTACACAATTCTCGAAAGAACTTGATACGATGGCCCTCAACACGATGACTTCAAACATGAAATGCTCAAGTCCCAGGACCTGAACACCCCTTCTCATCCTCAAGTATAAATGTTCCCTTTGCAGCCTTAGGCTTTGTTTTGATATCCCTTGAGTCTCTCATCCAACTCACCAAAGACTATCTACAACTTTGTCAAGGCGTCTTCTACCAAACAAGACGCTATTATAAGTGTCAAAAGCACTTGTTTTTACCTAGTGCTCTTCACTCCTCGCTTTTGCAAGACGACCACGTCGTTTCAATACGCAAACTTAGGGTACCACGCCGAGTGAGTCTGCTGCCACAACATGACCCTTGACTTTCATAGTACGGCATTCTCGATGACGAATCCTGACCGGAAAGGCAACAAAAAACAGCCAATTCTCGCCAGTATGGATTCTGCTGCATGTCAAGAGCCGCCATGTAAGACACATCAACCCGAGGCACACAAATGTGGCCATAGCATTGCAACAGAGCTTTGGGGACACAAGTTAGATACCCCAAATCTGCGAACAGGGTGAGAATACTTGGAACGAAAGAAACAGACAATATAATTACATGGTCAGAAACCGTGGTAGGATCACCCAGTGAATACGATCACCAGGCAGGCATCAGCACATGCCACAACCATACAGGTGGTTCAGCATCGTAATCGACACGAGGAATACGTCAACGCCAATATATACAAGTTACGTCGCTACGTGCCATGATACGCTGAAATTCCGCTGTAGGTTGCTTGGGAACGAAAGGCGCAGGCGATTCTCGCCCAGAAAGCAAGCGTTGGTATATTCGTGAATGCAACGTTGAACGAACGGCAAATCGGGTGCAGAGAATCGAACCGGGAACACAGACACGGCCGCAAACATGCTGCGAACATGCACGGCTGAAACCTTGTTCACCGTCGAAGCACGTTAGGACTCGGGATCGCTCGGCGCGCAACACCCAAGTCTTTACGTTACGGCCATTGGCCGCGACTCTATATTGAGGATGAAAGTATATGCCCCAAATAAGGCTAGTTTTGAACAAGAAATGAAAAGCCCACAACCGTCTTCTTGTTTCGCGCTCGAAGCCTCCTGAACTTGATTGATCGTATTGCTCCATCGCTTCTGGTCATTTATGGTTCACGGCTCGTTAAAAAAAGACGCGGCTAATATGGGAGCACACGCGGCGACATCGCGTGCTCATCATCATTACGGGATTAGGCGAGAAGAAAAGAAAAAAGTTGCGACTAATATGGCAAAGATGATAAGAAATACAAACCACCTGCGATGGTTCTTTACTACCTGACAGCCTCGTTCACCTTCTACGCCATAATACTAGGGAATCTGAACACAAGAACTTGAACACGGTGACCTTGAAAACGGGGGGCTTGAGCACGGTGTATTCGCACACGATGACTTGCGCGAACTTGAAGGGTTCACTTTCCATATTATCCCCCTCCCCACTCCCAAGTATGAATTGGTTTCTTCGAGTCCCTCAGACTGTGATTCTAATTTCTCAGAGCCTCATCGTCCCATTCATACAAGACTGTCTTCCAACAACTCATGCTCATATTTCCGGGCATTCGCGAAGCAGCTTTAATCTAGAAGAGAACTTTGTGCTCGACTCTAGGATCATTCTGCATCAGCTTCTTTAGCCCGGCAACGGCAATTCCGTCAGCTTTGTCAGCCTACTCTAGGCCAGGGCGAAAGTGCAGCTTGGTTCTTCACAATATAAGCTTGCTTGAACTTCCTGATCTGACCTCGGAGGCTTCGCAGTCCTGTGAGCAGTCCAGCAGAAGATATAACGCTGGTACACATAAGAGGACGCGAGTTGCCCAAGAGGATGTGGCGGGATGTGGCGGCCAAGCAACGGCAATGCAGAAAAGCCAGCTGGAGGAGACGATTACAGTGACCAGGCATCACAAGAAGGCATGCAGCCGTTGGGATGATTGGGTTACCTAGCTTTTCGATAAAAATAAAATAAAAACTTCTGCATATACATTCTCAGACTGCCCTACAGTTGTCACTTCTATTTCTTCAATTCATGTAGGCCAATCGCGTTGTGATTTGACAACCTATGGGTGTGTTGTCTTTTCAAGTGTGGCCGGTAGCTGGGGGGTGAGTAGTCTAGTAAGTACCGGATCAAGATGGGGAAAAGTGGGTCAGAATCCTGGAATCCCTTTTGCTTTTCCTCTGTCGTCGGGGCGGTAGTACTACGCAGTTTGTGGGAATGCCAAGACCGTGAGCCAGATCAAGGCAGACAATTTAAACGCCAGTTGCAGCAGCCAAAATGAGGCCCAGTGAAGGAAGAATTGTCTCATGGCGCCGCCAATCAAAGCAGTCGTACGGAGTAGACATGTGTCCAGTCACAACTGATAGCGGCAAGTTCTCGATGCTACGTTCGGGCCGCCCGAGTCCGATGATGATGGCATGCTGGTCATCTATCTACATTCATGGCATCTAGACTAGTTGTCCGAGTGAAAGGACTGAAACCAATGCCAATGCTGTGGCGACTGGCGAGGCTTAGCGAACATCCCACTGTTTCGCCTGCCTCGGCTATAAGAAAAGCGCATGCAGGTCCGAATGCACTGTCTCACAGGTGGATGGTCGATCTTGTATGTATGTATGTATGTATGTATGTTATGTATGTATGTATGTATGTACTCCGAGGTAAACGAGCTAACTTTGGCACAAATTACACATCCGGAAGTTTTCCAATCGGAAATGCTACCGTCGCATTAGGATCGTGGATCCAAGAGGAGAGTCAAGAGTGCTTGTTCTTGTTAGATGGGGGGGGGGGGGGGGGGGTCATGCAGATAACCATGATCCATCATCTCATGCGCATCGCGGACGCGTTGTCAAGACGTACCTGCCAAGACTTCCGAAACAATTTCACCGTCACTTCTCAAAATGGTGCAGCAAGCTCATCTCTGCACTCATTGAAAGCGCTACCTAAGCCATTTTATATCATTCCGTGTTGCGTGTTAAACGTCGTGAGAGTGCATCATCCGATGCTTCTAGTGCGCTTCTAGCTGCGATGGCTGGTATTCCCAAGAACTTTGCGCAGAAGCGTCATTGGCGCAACGAGGATTGCTTCAACTAGATAGTTTTACCGTGTCCATATAGTCCTAGCGAAGTTGATGGGCGTCTCTTTTCGGACGTTGGATGGTAGTAGTGATTTAGACGGGCGGTGCATTCCTTCTCCTGGTAGTTTCAACAATTCTCGGCCATTCCAAAATCGCATCTCCTCCGGCCAGTCTATCGGTATCGACTGGAGATGTGGCATGCTGGCTCAGACGCTAACTCGAAAGAACCTTAAATCGCAGCGAGCTCTGGATCGTGAGATGGGAATCTCATGCAATTGTGGCTTGACGCAACATTCGCAATACCTCATGCGTGCAAGTCTCATCTTGCTCTGGCTCATGAGTAGCTTAAACATAAAGAATATAGTGAGCAGCAGCGGCCACCAGTTGATGCAGCTCAAAGCCTCAAAGCCTCAAAGCCTCAAAGCCTATTTAAGAGCTGCGCTAACTCGAACGCGTCATCGACTCGTCGATGCGAGATGGGGCGCAAAATAGACGGGACGAAAAGTGCGGAGGAAAGAAGTGGAGGAAACATTACGCGACATCCTGAAACGGTAAACGTCTGTCTACGCGTCTACGGTCTCTCTAACATCGATAAAAGTTGCCTACTGTGACTGCAACATTGGCAATACTGAAATAAGTCCAGTCCTCGCTCGGAGCAGCGCATTGAGAAGCTTCGCGGGGGTCATAAGCCAAGCCTAGACCTCAAACCGGCGGGCAACAAGGTCCATGGTAGAGGGCTTCGCGTCTAGTGGCAGAATCCAAATCCGCATGTCCAAATAGGAGACAGAAAAACATGTGGGACCTATATGGATGCTATCCTTGTCAGTTACTGATGAAAATGGCGATCGCAATCGTGAAATCTGATCTATAGCGGGCAGCAACCCCGTCAATATTGGTGCGGAATTTTTTGTCGATTTTGTAGCAGTTGAGTTCAAGACGCATCTGATCAAGTCCCATTAAAACTCCATCATCAGAGTTTACTATGTACTGTAGTTTACTATCTGATCTGTTCGCTTCGGGCTTAGCTGGCCCAAGAGCCTGGGCCAACATTGGAGGAATGTGGGAGGGTACAGGGATCCCGGCGTGGTCGCTTGAAGCCAGGCACCTTAAGTCGGGCATAGGTAATCTGCTATCGAAGAAATTGTACGTACCGTCTCTGCCGCGTGCATAGCCAGAGCTGATACTGGACGACGCCTTCAGATCCCACGTGGCTTCAAGGTGGACCGCTCGAGGGGCTCCATGTTGACAATACTTGTGTGTGCTTTGCATGAAGATACCTAGATGGGAGTTTAGGAGCTGCGCATCAGCTGCCACAAAGAATGCGACTTTGTCAAACTGACATCCTTGGAATTGCAGAGTTGGAAGGAGCTAGGGAAGGAGTGATTGGACGAAGGGTGGGAAGGAGCAATGCAGCACCACGCCTCCAGGTGGGAAGGAGCTCTTGCACGCGAAGAGGTACATACAAAGTAGCATGGAACTGAGAACTCATAACAAAAGCATATCTCATATTGCATCTTGCCACCGGATTTGGCGTCGATCGCAGAGGATAATCGATGGGAAGTACACGCTACAATCTGCCATCCCCTGACAGTAACTGACTCTGGCTCCCGACCTGAAGATACCCCAACTTCTTTGGTCTACTTTCCACATTCATGTATTTATTCGAGACGCCCTTCCCTCGCCCATCTGCCTACCTAGTACCTGCTGCCCTAGACTCGAGCCGACTTCAGATATACTCACCCTCGACCAGACTTTGCTGCTGCTTCCACCCAATACGCTTGCAGACAACTCTTCCGGTGCGCGTCCTGGAGCCTCGCAGCACAACCGATACGTCGCCATGGCCGGAGAGATGCAAGAGGCTCTACTTCGCCTATTCGCAGTTCGGCAGGAAAAAAATGAGCAAACCACCTTGGCTTTCATAGTAGCTCTTATTGGGCTTGGCCTAGTCTTCTCCTCGTTTCATCTGATCAGACAATTCAGTCACTGGTTTAGAAGAAGACATGGCCGATCCATGATGCCGTATTATCTGGTAGCTATTCCCAGGTATGTAGCTCCCATCCTCGGCTAATGGCTTCCCTATCTTCTGTGGATTATCTTTACAGTTTTCTGCAGTCCCTGACCATGTTTTCCTCTATAGAACTATCAGAAAATGGAGTCTTCGTCGTGTCGTCGGCGTTCCTTCTATAGGGCATGCTAGTGTCGTGACCATCTATTTCGTTGTCAACGTTATCTGCCTTTTTTTCAACATGGATCGAAAAGGCTTGGGTACGACAACCAACATTGCCTCTAGATCTGGATGGTAAGTACTTTTCTTGCCTCCTTGCACCCTCACTAGAACGAGATCAAAATCTCACTTTTTTCCGCTCTCGTACAGGCTCGCCACGGCAAATCTGCTCTTCGTCATTTTTTTTGCACTAAAGAACACGCCGCTGGCGTTTCTAACAACCTGGTCATACGAACGTCTCAACTGTCTTCATAGAGTCTGTGGATATGGCGCCTTGGTTCACACGATTATACATGCAGCCTGCTACTCATACTACTTCACCAATACTGGCCAGGCCAGCATCCTCTTGCGGACCTCGGACATCATGGGTATTGTCGCTGGCGGGTCATGGTTCCTTCTAGTTCTGGCCGCTATTTTTATTCGTCCATGGTGGTACGAGCTGTTCTACTACCTTCATGTGCTTCTTTGGGTGGTGTCTCTGATTGCGCTTGGGCTTCATCGTCCTGATCTCAGCTCCAAGGTGGCCATTGGCACGGTCGTTGCTGGCGCCATGTGGGGTATGGATCGACTGATTCGTCTCGTCCGTATGATATTCTATACCGTGAACAATTCGGCAACTCTCACGCCACTCTCTAACGGTGGAACTCGAGTCACTTTGGCTAAACCACCCGTTGGTGGCATACCCGGGAAGCATACTTTCCTGTGGATTCCCCAGATCAAACTTTTTCAAACTCACCCTTTTACCATTGCATCTGCAGAGCCGTTGGAATTCGTTATTGCGTCTCGCGACGGCTTCACAGGCGCTTTACACAAGTATGCCGTGGCCAACCCGGGAGTCCGTCTCAGAGCATCAATAGAAGGGCCTTATGGCACGCTTCCTGATGCGTCATCGTTTGAGACGGTAGTTTTGATTGCCGGCGGTAGTGGCGCCAGCTTCATTTTTGGCCTGGCTCAGGCTCTGTTGAGAACAAAAGCGAAGAGTCATGTCGTGACGCAAAAAGTGGTGTTTGTCTGGATAGTGAAGCACAACTGTAAGTTCAGTGAATAAAGCAACGGGTGTGAAAGTTGTTGGCAAAACTAATGCAACGAAAATAGCCCAGCTGGAGTGGTTTGCTGATAATTTCATCACGCATCGGAATGACCCTTGCTTCTCTATCCAGGTCTTCGTAACAAGGTCTAGTCCGCCACCGCCACCTCTATCACCTTTGCGTTCCGGCACTACAGTGCAGACTCAGGATGAGGAAAATAAAGGCACCAGGAGCTTTGCAGAAGATGATTACGAGAGACGGCAACACCTCCACGCTGCGAGTTCGGACTCGTCGATTGACTTGGAGAAGTCGTCGCCTCGGTCTGACGGCGAATCCACACTAGGGGCCGATGCGGATGCCTCAATTGACGAGAAGAAGGTGTTGATTGAATACCAAAGACCAGACATACCTAGATTAATTCGAGAGGTCGTAGGAGAGGTAGCGGCGCAAGAGAGCATTCTCATTGCGGGATGTGGTCCGGGCAAGCTGATGGATGTAATAAGAGAGACAACAGCGGACTGCATTCGGTGGGATGGGCCTAGCATTGAGTTGCACTGCGAGAAGTATGGGTGGTGATGGCGCAGCTACGCCACAACAAACGACAGTGGCGCGGGCGTGTAATTTTTTTTCTTTTTTTCTTTTTTTCTTTTTTTCTCTTTTTCTCTTTTTTTTCTCAATAAACTCTTCAAATTAATACAGATGCCGGCATCTCAACGAATAATAGACTATATTCTGGCTCAAGAAGACGTTAGAGAGTGCAATGAAGCACAGTGACGTAATGATCAATTCCATGTTGCATATGTACATATGTACATATTCTGCATTCGTACATAACGGCTCAAGCTTATTACGTAGCAGCGTTGCCGAAATGGGACCCGCGGGAATCGGGAAAGGGAAAGTGGGCCGGTGGCCCGGGTTGCCGCCAACTATTCCTCCCGGCCGGCAGGCCCGATCTACCGACTCGGCAAGATGATTCGATGCTCACTGCTGATCCCTGGACCAGCCTTTGACATTTTCCTATTTCTCCTCCAAGCTGCTGGTACGTATGGTGCGTCTGCCACAGCACCTATGTTTTGTTCGTGCCCCTCTTAGCTAAAGTAAAGGGGGCCTCGTCGTACCTGCATATTGCATTGCCTTGCCTTGCATTGCATTGCCTTGCATTGGCGTTGCCACGTTGGGGTGACTCGTGAGGGATCCGCGACATGGGGGAAGGGGAGGGCGTCATATGACATACCTATGTATGTACACATGTACACACTCCGTAGTTAGGTAGGGAGTGCGTATGTTTTTGCTGTAGGGGTCCTCGTGGCTCGTGGGTGCGTGTATGTGTGTGTGTGTGTGTGTGTAGGTAGTATACACATCCACTGAATTCTGTAGCATACCTACTGCAGTTTCCCTTTTAAGCCACGAAGGTATTGTATGATGATGGCTTTCATTGAGGGGATCTCTAGGTGTAGGTATTGCTGCTGCTGCCTGCATGTACCCCGCCGGACGCGGAGTGCCTCCACCACGGGTGACGGAATCCCTGCTGATTATTTCTCCGGAATCATGTATGTATGTACATAGGTACGAGTGTTGCCGTGATAATGTGATTGGCCTGAAGTTTGAACACGGATGCCGTTGCCGAAGGAGTGGTCTAGGTAACGTCATGCAAACTGCAAACGACTGTCAGGTGCCGCAGCCACGTTTGAGAATGTTTACGTAGGTACTCCTCCACGGTAGGTAAAACCGGTATTGATCCAGAAGGGGCCCCTCGATTGTTGGGAGTGAGGCGAGAGGACTCAGCACTGAGCAGTCACCATCGCGAGGTCGGGTATTACCAGGCTATAAGTAGTCGATGTCTGTACGGCGACGCAAGGATTCCACAATTTGCACTTCGGAGACATTGTCCTCGGTATCTAACTTAACTGATTAAAGCCCAATTTTGGGTCCGACATACTTGAATGTACGAACTAAGCCGAGTATTTATGTATCTATACCAAGGAATCTTGCCCAAGAAACGGCATATATTCATGTTGCGCTATTATCTTTATTTTTTTGGAATTGTTGGATTCGCAAAGGGAAAACAACTGAAAGTAAGCATGCGTGCAAAATATCGAACACACGATATGTCAAAACGGTACACACGTTAGTATCTTATGATCTCTTATTGTCTTGTCTTCTTTTTAAGAATGAACAGGAAAGGGCTCGAGGGGACGAGCCCTTTATCCTGTCACCACTGACCAGGGATCGCAGCTCGTCACGTGCGATCCCACCTAACATGAAACGCCGAGAATATTCAGTGTTGTGCGATTCCGACATGAATATTTGCGAGTGGGTAAATGCAGATGCAGTGCAGGCGGCGCAAAGACACCCATGAGAAAACAAACCCGAAAAAAGAAGAAAAGCAGAAATATGGTCAGCTTATCCAGACTTCCTGGGGTATAATAATGCATGGCAAGAAAAATAGGGCAAACTCCAAAACCATCAAAGCCAAAAATAAAAGTACAAAAAGGAAGAAAAAAGGAAGAAAAAAGGAAGAAAAAAGGAAGAAGAAAATGAACATTCCATGAAAGCATCACTTCTTGTCGCCCCGAACGCGCCGTAATTACCAAACCAGGACTCCGTGTCGCGAGATGTCGCCAAAGATGCAATGTCGTCAATTGAGGATGTATACAAAGAGCATGAGAAAGAGAGGAAGAAGAGTGGAAGAATATATACCGTGTCGGCACTGTGTCGGCACCGTGCCAAATGTGGAATGAGACGTCCTGATAACACGAAAAAAAGGTCATTGCTGTGTCTCGTGCGAGCTTCCTTTTTTTTCAGGTTCGTTTGTTTTCGACGGTCGTCTGCAATTGATCGCTTGCCTGGCGCCTTAAATCACCCCCTCACTGTGTTCAGCTTGCGTCTGTGCTGATTCCCTCCTCCCAGAGAACTTCTTCCCACTAGAACCCGGCGACAAAGTACTCAGCACACCGTTCGACGCTGGAGATAGTGTCCGCATACTATCCCCCGGATGCAGCACAAGATCCTCTGGTCCGGCATCTTCATCCTTCGGCCTCGCCACCGCCCGCACCGACGGATTCGGGTCGGGATCGACCATGAGCCTCGCGCTGCGAGACAAGGCCAAACAAACGGGGTACACGGCCATGGCCACGTGCAGCGCAATGATGACAATGTACGCTGTTTGAACACTGCCGCCTCGGTGCACGATGGCGTACATGATGAACGGGAAGAAGGCCGGGCCGGAGGCACCCATGGTGATAAAGGCCGCGGCACGTTTCGTGCGTCGGCCCTGGCCTCGGAGGCCAATGGCGAAGATGAGGGGCCAAATGGGACCTTGTGCGAAGTAGAATAGCATGAGCGGGATGACTAGCATGTCGGGGTCCGAGGGATGCAGAACGACGGGAAGCAGCGCGAAGAGGGAGCACAGCGCGACAAATACGAGAAGGAGGGTGCGAGGCTGCGGGAGACGGCGATGCGATACGGACAGATATGTGATTGCTGCGGCGAGAAGTCGCGATATCGCAAAGGCAGTGTGCGCGACGAGCAGGTAGTCCGGGATCGAGAGGGTCAGACCAGGCGGCTTGTCCGGGTCGTAGGTCGAGCCTGAGGATGTGCTGCCTGTGACGGTGCCGGAACCAGTTCGGTCGCCGCCTGGTTGGATTGACACGAGGAGACTGCGGAAATAGCTGCTGTTGCATTCTTGCGCCGCAACATACATATACTGCGCAAACACGGCCAAGCCGAGGGTAAGAGTCCGCAACTGGAGTCCGCCCACGGTTCGTTGCTGCGTGTCGAGCGGCAGCTTGCTGGCAGCAAGCTCTAATTCGCCATCGCTGACCTCGGGCAAGGGCATGTAGAAGAAGAACAAGCCCAGGGCCACGCAGAGGAGCGTGATGCCCAAGTACGTCCATTGCACGTTGATGAGGTTCAAGCTGGGTGACTTGGCCATGTGCATTCGGCTGAAGCCCGTGAAGAAGACCTTCTCGGCTAGCAGCCCGCTGAGCACGCTTCCAGCGCCTTGCACAGCCTGCGCCAGAAGAAGCCGGGTTTCCCCATGCTCCGGAGGCCCGCAGAGTATCATGAAGGAGTTGGCAGCGACCTCAAGCACCGAGAGTCCAAATCCGACTACAAAGGTACTCAGCATGTATCCGCCATATGAATTGGTGACGGCCGACGGCCAGAAGATGATGGTGCCGATGCCGTAGATGCACAGCCCTACGATGAAAGTAACCTTGTAGCCGCCGACATTGCCCGCCACGTCTTTCCCATGGCGCCTCGATCGGTTGTGCTCGTCTCTCCGCAGGAGCCATTCGCCCACGAGCAGAGGGCCGAAGAAGTAGCCCCCTCCGAAATAAGCGCTGGTGAGTCCCAGGGTCTGCGCGTCCGTCATGTTGTTGATGACGCCGATGGCGTTGTTTAAGGTGTTGAGAAGGCCGTAAGAGATGCCCCAGAGGAAGAAGAGAATGCCCACGAGAGTGCAGTATTTGACTGATTCGGCAGTATTGGCTCGCAGCATGCTCTTCGGCTTGGTCATGTTGACGAAGCCAAAGTAGATGCCATTTTCCACGGAATTGGTCGAGATGGTACCGTTCGTCTGAGAACGATCCATCGCCGACAGGCCCGATTGTGTGCTTGCGCTCATGTTTCTCGTATCGGTCACTGATAGGAATTCAAGTGCCGCCAAGGGCTCCTCGTCGCCGTCGCCAGGAGATGGCATCGAACTGGCTTGACCATTGCTTCCTCCGCTCTCAGGTGCGGCCACGCCATCGCACACGGTGCTCGGAGGCGCGTGTCGAGTGGGCGGCGTGTCGGGGTCAGTGTTGGACTTGGACGTCCTCGTCAGTCGTGTTCCATCTGGGTCGTAGAGCATAGCCGGCAAGAGCTTGAGGATGAGTGGTTTGAGAGTTGGGATACAAGCACAGGCGAGTCCGACATTCACCTCCACCGCGCTCCACAGGAAAGAGAGCGAGGCATTCCAGGCAAAGTCGGCACTCCCCCCAAACCGCAAATTCGGATCGTCAGACTTGCCGGTCGGGACGTCTGTGATGGCTCGCTGTAGATAGTAGATTCGCACAACGTCCACAATTGTGACAAATACACCCAAAGAAAAGGTTATGACGAGGATAGCCTTCTGTCGTGTAGGTAGTCGCATCCCCGTCAGAACGGGTATGGGTAGCGCGAGTATGGCGAGATCGGTGACGATATTGACGGGGGCGGCACAGATGAACTCGGTGAGAAGTGGAATGCATCTTGCTCCCGAGGCTGCTTCTGTCGACCAGGCTGCGGCCACGGGACTGCACTGGAATATATTTAAAAAGGTGAGGACCAGGCCGGCAACATTGACAATGGCCAATGTGACCCACGAGGCGTAACGCAAGATGACTTGGGTATTTTTGGCCAAGCGCAAGTAAAATATCAAGATGCTCGTCTTAGCCGCCATCAGCGCAGGGTTATACAAGATGGAAAACACATACTCAGCACGACGTAATTTCGGCCAGTCGTCGTCGCTTATGTGCGAATCATGTTTGCCCAAGCCTACCATGACTCCATAGTCGATGGCAGATGAGAGAAACAGGGCCAAGATCCAGGCAAGAATCATGATTCTGTCATCCCAAGTCACGCGTCGAACAATCCAGCACCTGCAAATGATGCGGGCGCCAACGAACACCGAGGCCAGAGCTAGTGTTGCCGTTGTGACGGCAAACACGGACGGCCCTCTGTTCGGCACTGTTTCATCATCATCTTCCGATGTGGAAGACATGGCGAGGCGTAGAGTCGAGCAGGCATGCAGAGCGTTGTTTTATTTGTCTTTCGTGGTTAGGACCGACCGTAGCGGCAAGAACAAAGAAGCAGGGAAAGAGAAAGTGATCTTCGCAAGATAGCTTGTTGCGTGATGGCCGGCAGACGCAACGGAGACATATTTCAATGGAGGCGTGGTGAAGTGGCCATGTCTTGTTGTTGGCTTTGGGGTAATTGAGAAAGTTCGCAACGAGTCCCTTGCCTGCACGAGCCTGAATTGTGTCTCGTCGACTCTCGGCTTACAACGAAGGCGGTCGGTTGATTGTCAAATGTAACAGGAAGGGGGCGATACTCTATCTCAACCCAATGTGTACCAAACTCGCCAAAGTAGCAAGCAGGATATGTCGTACTACTGCTGATGCTCAAGGTAGGTCTCGTTCAAATACAGCGACAGGCTTACGGCCTTGACAATCGGGGTCGACAGAGAGAAGGTATTACCAGCGCGTGTTCAACCTTCCGAGTTTCAGGCGGTGAAGAAGCTGGCGTCGAAGCCCTCGGTTCGTATCCGTGACAAATGCTGGTGCTGGGAGTGTAGTCTGGTGGCGAAAATGAGTACGGGACAAATAACTCGTGGTGAATCGCACAAGATACCGTCGTGACACGAGCAACCAAGGATGGCTGGTTTGTCAATTGTAGCTGCGTTGAGTGAACAGGACATAAGAGGAGGGTTTCTCGTTTGATAGAGCGCAGACCAGAGACGACTGAGACAAGATGCGCGGACGTGACGATGTGAGGATGGACGGGCAACTTCAACTAAGCATTGGCTAGGAATCCTGAGCTAAAGCAAAATGGAGATCTACACGATGTATCGTACGTAGCAGGCCGACATCAGCCAATCCCGATTTAAAGGCCCATTGTGAAGAGGAGGCCAACAAACCCAAAGAGGCGAAAAAGTGCGAAGCATAGGATGGTGATGTCGACCAACAGACAGGCAAATGAGGCATGGTGGCTCTGAGTTGGGCAGGCGGACTAGGCCAGAACAGGTCAGGACAAAAGATGCATGAACGTGATGAACCCGAGCGCGGTACAATCCATGTGCGGTTCGTCTCCAGCCCTTTGTTCATCCCGTCGCATTGATTGGCGATGAAGCGACCTGGGGAGATGAGGCACCGGTCGGCGCATCGGTGGTGCATTGTGCATGACGGAGCGATTGAGGTAACTGAGGCGGGGCAGCGGAGAAAAATGGAGACGTGATCCCGGCGTAATGGGTCGGGTCAATTCGAATGGTGGGGAGGAAATAGTTAGGACGTCGATGAGCGACGGCGCAGCTTCATGGTGTTTACCTGTCGTCGTCGTCGTCGCTGTCGTTGTTGTTGTTCTTTGTTGTTGTGATGTTGGTGTGATGGACTGTGATTGTGGACACTTAGGCAGCGAGGTGACTTGTGAGGTGGACAAGTCTGTATGGCCGCAAGCCGTAACGCACGCACGGGCAGAAAGTTGACCGCTCACAGTTCACGATATGCATGCGACCTGCCGTCGACGATCCGGCTGCCAGCTGTCCGGCCTCCAGTCGTTGGCCGCCAGTCGCGGGGTCCAGCTGTCAACGCGCCGAATGTGGTGGCACCGGAAAGTACCTACTCCGTACAGTGCGTCGTGCCTGCCTTGCGTCTTCATGTCCGACACCGCCTCGCTAAAACTGTACCTAGTTGTACATGTAACATACCACATACATACCTGATTGAATCAGCACATTTCTTTTACCTAAGCCAGAACCCTATCGTCGATACCTGCGACGCGTGCAATTCTCAGCAATCCTTGCCAGGCGGTGTGTCAACGATTCCACTCTGGTGATTCGATCAGGTTGCCGCCTCGCAATCCTTGCAAGTTGCAAGTGGCGTGTGTGGCTGGCTGGGCCCGGATCTCTTCAGGAGATTTGACAGATCCTTCTCAGAAGAAGCAGAACCAAGCTACCAACCACAGCGCGGCTACACTCCGTCGGTCTCAGTCGCGTTGAGTTGAATCGTCGACCCATAGACGATGAGATATGACTATGTACATATGTATAGATATACATATAATATAGTAACTGTTCGGTGAGCTCATGCGGCAAGATCTACATGGGAGCCATATATTGACGCTAGACAGCAGCCCGAATCGTGGACCGTGTTGGCCTCGAAGTCTTTCACGGGGTTTAGCTGCCAACTTTTTGCGGGGGACATGTTGCACGAAAGAGTTGTCAGGTACCATTGAACGGTAATTTGTTACCTCCTACCGGTATACCGTGCGACAGGACGATTGGGGTTCCACGTTGGCGTCGGGGACGTCTGGACAGTGGAAACATACTCCGTAGTTAGTTAGAATCTGTCTACTCCGTATCTGGCGAGCCTCGCTGAAGAACAATTCCACGTCGGTCCAACCTGCATAATTGGATAATTGGTATTACATACGGAGTACTCTTCGGTGACTTCGTATGTACCTACTGCATTTTGCCGGTACCTCTCGATCAAACCGGGATTCTCGCAAAAAATTGACATCCCGAGTGAGATGGTCTTCACCGTGGCGTTGCCGGACCTGTTTCGCTCGCCATCTCTGAACCACGAACCGGACCTGCCAATTACGGCGGTACATATGTATCTGCCGCCCTCCGTTCTTCAGGCGTCACTGGGACCTGACTGCTGTCTCTGTACAATGAAGCAGCCGCCCGCTAGTCTCTAGGTCCATCGCAGCATGTCGATGCTCCGATAGGAACGCCCTACCCGCGCCGGCAAGCTTATCTTGTTCAAGCCGAGCATTCGACACAACAATCTCTCCGAGTCTGCCGCTTTTATCTCCGGACATTGTCAGTGCCAATTTCGTGTCCTGCTGCATCACACTTGTCGCCATTTCTGGACGCTCTCACACTCAATTGACGTCAATCCATGAGGAAATCATTGCCCAATGCCGCCTCCCGCTCTGGTCGTCTTCTGCTGGCGATTTGAGTTCACTGCAGTACTACGAGCATTTGACTAAACTGCCGTCTTTTTCATTCCGCCGCCAACGTAATTCCGTTGCACGAGACTGAGTCTATGTCTTCAAGCTATCACGGTCCTGGCTTTCATTTCTTACGTGTCAGAAAATCCCAGACGATGGCTCCTGCCGAGCTCAGCTCATTGGACAGAGATACCCTCCGTAACGTTGCTAAACATTTGCCCTGCAAATGAGGGGTAACGCGGGGCAGGTTGGAAGGCGGAAGGAGGCAGGTCTATAACTATGTACACCTGTCCGATATGGGCACTTGGAGGTCCGGTAACGCTGGGCGGTAATACATGGCAGAAGTCACGTGCATACACACACACCTGTTCTGTAATTAGAATGAGACGAACTGCGCGCCAGGTACGATTTCGGTCGGCGCCAGGTATAATCCACAATTTGTACCCCATCTTCTAGTTCCGTTATACCCCGCGGTAAAAGACAGTGCATGCAAGCTCCTCAAATTCTTCGCACCGTTATAAACCTCAACGACGACGACGGCCACCCACATGTTACAACGATCACATATGGCTTTAGCCAGGCTTTAGCCACCCGACGCTATCGCGACGGCTGACAAGTCTTGACCGCGATGTCGGAATACTTTCGGCCAGCAGTACGGTCCCCCATGCCGTCATCACATCGCAGGCGTCATTGCACGAGATGAGAAGCTACAGATGAGCTAGTGTCATCACCGCAGAAAATATGGGAAGGTCGGAGGACCGGAAAAGGTGGAAGCCCGGACAAAGGTCAAAGGGGTCTTCAGACAGACGAAGAATGTGATCTCAGTTGACTGAGAA
>SRPP01000398.1:0-23490 GCA_018360055.1 Claviceps monticola
GGGAAACTGGCTTGTATTTAGAAGAACCCGGGATTAGCCCTGCACGCCCTATTATGCCCAAAACTGGGACGCAGGGGCGTAAAATACTCAACAACAACAACATAATAAGATTGGAACAAAAGCGGATTATCACGCCCCGAACGCCTAATCCGGATTCGACCCATTTCTTTTTCTCTTTTCGGCTAAAAACTCGATCCCTCTGATCGGTCCGCACTATCTGCCCATAAACTGAGGCCATCGCCGCCCCCCCCAATCCCGCCCTGCCTGCCCGCGATTGAATTGTTCTGTTCAAGCACTGCAACCTGATTGCTTACCCCGTGCGATTGCAATTAACTGAGACAACCCATTGCAGCGGCGACCGCCATCCCGCGCTGCTGACAGTGCTGTGAAGGCCCCTAAAATCTCCCACACCACGTGCGCCGCAGGCGGCATCCTCCGGAAGGGCCCCCGGAGGGGCACCTGCGCAGCGAAGAGAGGTGGTCGACACATGCACGTCCGCAAACCGCCATCCCATCCGCAAAACTCCCACATCGCAAACCTTCCTTTTCCAGCCCGATGCTCTCCAGTCCGAAGCGAAGTGAGGCGAGTCTTCCTTCACCCCGAAGCGCAGCGTAGGGCCACGACGGAAGTACTCGTGTAGGAGGTCATGTAGGTAGGTAGGCTGAGCGTAAGTACTAGTTAGTTACCTATGTGTGTATATGTATGTACTGGTGCGCTGGAGCTGAGCGAAAAGCGCTTTGCCAGAACTGTCGGCCCTTGCTCCGCTTTCAGTAAACCACCCTATCACCCCGCAGTTCTATTATTTGTCATCGCTCCCTCACATTTTCCTTGTGAGATGTTGTTGCTACTTGTTGAGACACCTTTTGTGATCGAGGGACGCTTTCTGTGGAGTTGTCTTGTCAGTCTGGATTCGCATGTTTCTCTTGCTATTCTTTAGTTACATCCCTGTTGTTTCCTAGGCATCTGGAGAGATCGCATGAGACATCCGAAGTTCAACACAAGGGAGATCAGTTTGGGCATTTGGTTAAAAGGGTTGAGGGAGCCCACTGAGGATAGGAAAGGAGGGGGGAAAAAAGGAGGGGGGGTTTTGTCATGTTTTGAGGACTTAGTTCCTGTCGTGAGGATAGTGATTGAGTATCGTTCTATCTTCTCATTTTAGTCTGGTAGATCTTGTCATATCTATCAGTCATTTTTCTCTTGTTCTTTCTCAGTCAGTCGAGATTCTATTATTCGTCTGTCTGGACACCCGTTTGACCTTTTGTACGGGTTTCCACATTTTCGGCCTTCCGACGTCTCATATTTTCTCTGAGCCCATGAGCACACCACCTTTTTGCATAGCTTCATACATACGCTTAGAAGTTGTGATAAACCTGTGTTTTCTATGCCTATCTTGCCTCCTTATTCGTAAATGCCTCTTGCTCCCCTTTGCCTGTGCCCTCCTCTCGACATGTCCCGTTTATTGGAGTCGCCCGTTAACTTACGCCAGAAACCTTCTTCATCGTGCCAGGCAAGGGCTGTCTGAGCGCTAAAAACGTAGCAAAGGTGTGCTACAATAAGTGGTCGTGTCCCGGGAACCAATATAGAAAAATGCTTGCGAGTCGATCGCTCAAGCTGCATGCGCTGCAATCTGCAGTCACGAGGTGCGAATTATGGCACAAGGTCGCATGTACAAGGTGGAACCACGTGGGCACTGCTCCCAAGAGTAAGACCTCACAACTTCAAACCGCAACGCTCGTCTGCGCAACGACAGTAATTGATCGGAAGCAGGAAGAACAACTCTACAAACTTTCACGAGTACAGTGTCCAAAGCCATCGCTCCTCCCAGTTGCCCTTTAGACGCCATGGGTTCCCATGACGAATCCGAGGATGAACAGCTCAAGTACGCCATCGCATTATCGTTACAACAAGATGAAAATCCGGAGCCAATCCGCCCTAGATCGAGGGATCCTTCTTTCGGGCTGCTTTTGTTGAATCGAAAGCAAATGGAAGAAGAGCGGCTTGCAAGACTTGCTGCGAAGCGGAGTCGCAGCACTAGTCAAGGCGACGATATCGGCGATATGCCTGCTACTAAACGAGGAAGAAAGTCGCCAGCTAACCGCCTGAATGATAAATTGTTGATACCATACCCCGACGGGGTGGTCAAACGAACATGGGCCAAAGGATATGATAGGACTGATGACGATATTCACATCGACGAAGTTCTTCAAACAGACCAATTGCTGCTCGCTATGTTTTCTTCATTTCAATGGAACGAGCCATGGCTTTTGAGTAAAATTGACCTATCGCGAACCAAGGTCTTATTGGCGGCTTACGCGGTGGATGATGCTCAAGTAGGGAGCAATCTTATCCCTTCAAGAACCATGTCGAGACTAATCGGTCGTACAGAAAGAAATAATGCGCAGCAATGCCCCCAAAAATATCAAATTCTGTTTTCCTCGCATGCAGGGATTCGGCAACATGCACTCGAAGCTACAGATCCTCAAGTTTACACACTATCTACGCATCGTGGTTCCCACGGGGAATCTGGTACCCCATGATTGGGGTGAGACAGGCATTATGGAAAATGTAAATTTGACTCGAATGGCTCGGAGACAGTCAACTTAATAGACGCTGACAGTGGTTCAGATGGTGTTTCTTATCGACCTGCCGCTGTTGAATGATGACAATCGATCTCGTCAGATGACGCTGTTCCAGACTCACCTGCAACATTACCTCCAAGCGATGGGTATTGAGGCTAGGATGATCGCTAGCCTGTCCAAGTACGATTTTTCGAAGACAGCTGATCTGGGATTTGTGTATTCTATGTGAGAGCTTCGCGATTTACATCCCAGGTGTTTGTGCCACTGACCCAAATTAGTCCAGGAGAACACTCGGGCGGCCCAAAGCCCTGCGTCGGTTCGTGAAAATTCCATGCTCTAGGATGGTACGCACACATTTGACACGACCACATTAGGCTTTGCTGGCTTGGGCACAACTATTGCAGACTTAGGACTGGCTACCTCGGAGCCCATTGAGGTTGATTATGCCGTACGTGCACGTGTCGGACGAGTCACCTAGAACACTGTACATGTGCTAATTCGGCGGCTACAGTGCGCATCTCTCGGCGCTATTAAATACGGATTTGTAAAGTTCATGTACAGTGCCTGCCGAGGTAAGTTCAATATACAGGGTGAAGGGTGATGTTGACGAACTAAGAGGGGGGTCAGGATTGGGCTGGTAAACTTCTGATCATCTCCCTTTCCAGGAAGCGTCGACAAGGCCTTGCTCGGTATAGATGAGAAACCGTACTCTGGTGGAAACGATGCTGATGAGGCTCTCCAATCGCGGCAAAATTTTCGAATCTACTTCCCAAGCCGCAACACCATCGTTTCTAGCCGGGGCGGCAAGATTGTGAGCCAGTGAGTCGTCAGGAACTGAACGAGCAAGTCGCTGATGCCAAGGGCCTCAGTCAGCAGGTACAATATGCTTCCAAGAGAGCTGGTGGCGCAGTTCGACGTTCCCAAAGGAAATGATGCGCGACTGCATCAACACACGTAAAGGGTTGCTCATGCACAGCAAAGTCATACTAGTCCGCCAGGCTGGCTGTACAGCCCACGACGCAGAAAAGAGAGCCGCATGGGCTTACATTGGGAGCGCCAATTTGTCCGAGAGTGCTTGGTGAGTTGCTGCCCTGCAAATACGAGAAGACGCTTCCGAGCAGCACTGATCACATTTTCATCATTCAGGGGCCGCGTTGTTCGTGATAAAGCGTCAGGTCAACGAAAGATTGTGTGTCGTAATTGGGAATGCGGAGTCGTCGTGCCAGTTCGCACGTCTTCGGAGAAAGTTCCGGCCACGGACATGAGCATTTTCGCAGGACGAGTTCCCATACCCATGCAGTTTCCAGGACGGCGGTACTCACAAGGGGAGCACCCCTGGTTCTTTCGCGAGCTTGAAGAGCTGTGACTGGGCAGAAAGAGTTTGCTCACAGCCATGGCTTGATTCACAAAACCTATTAAACTCTGTTGGCAATACAAGTTGGCAGCAAGGTTAAAAACAAATTTAGCAATGAATTATGTGTATACAGGTCATGAGACGGTTACCTGTTATCGTGCGGTTTGGGAACGTGCGTTGGGCAACGTCGTGGTGTATTGTCAACTCTTATACGGAGTAGGTACTGGAAAGGTGAAACCCTTCTCGATGCAGTTTAAGTGCCTATGCGTATAGAGAGCTGTGCGGGATCGATCACACTATTACTTCAGATACAACTTTACTGACTAGCAATCTGGTCCTGATGAAGGTCAACAATGCATCTGCTTTGGATGTGAGGCGACGCAGACGCAGAGGTTAAAACAAACGCCATCGCGGCACGACCCTTCATCATCACGGAGAGTTTCTCTGTCGTTTGGACCTATGTAACAGAGTACTCCGTACAAGTCATCGAAATGTTAGAAAGCACCACTCCTGTCTGTCTGATGGTCTGATGGGGCCGACAAGCGAGCGGGCCGGAAGGCTAAATCGTGCATGGAGTCTGGACGCAGCAGCATGGTTTGCAGCGATTGCTGGATGCAGCGATCAGCTTAGGTCGGTTCATTCGCTTCCTCATGCGTGCGAGAGCAAAGACGTACGTACACACACACATGAACGTCCTTTCTGGCCGTATTTTTCGAGTCACGCGTCTCTTGTCCTGGCAATAGATGTACTAGAAATGAGGCTTACCTATCTAGAGTAATAATCAATCAAGTCTCTTGTCTTGGCGTTTTTTTGTGGCCCGCCGCCCAAGATGGGTCCTCGCGCTGGAGAAACAGCAGCTGCCAGCCATGCTGTGTGACAGAGCCCCGCCCCTTGTGCGGCTTTTTCCCGCATGGAACGTACCGTGCCGACGCGGCGGTGCTCTCTGACTCAAAGACGCATCTGATACAGCGTTGATCAGATTACACAAACGCACGATGGACGAACCTTGCCGCGGCCGAAGGAGAAGCAGGTGCGTCACACACCTGGGGGTTGGGAAACAAGTATGCAGGTAGGTACCTGCATACGTCCAAGCAGATGGTCCCCCAAGTGCGGCTACGTACCTACCAGCTACCAAGGTACCTACATACAGTGTGTAAGTAGCGCACTGTCATCTGTGCACTGTGGTTCGGGGTGCGGGACGCCATAAAGTAAAGAATGTCACCAGTGGAGACGGGACTGCAGTTTTGCAGCACACGATACAAACCCCCCGCCGGCATAGAGACCAGAGTTCTCGAAATACATATACTACATGACAACGTAATGCATACTCGCCGATTTGCCCTGCTTTTCTCTACGTACTCCGTGGGCCGTCGGCACTGTTCCCCCAGTCTTTTTTCGGTGAGCCGTGATGCTTTTGGAGAGGGCACGAGGAAAAGTCGAGGTGTTCGGAAATGCCAATAGCGCAGGGCCTTAGGCCGTATGGAGCATTGGGGTGGTGGGACGGCAAACTCTGTCGCGTTCACGGCGCGTGCCACGGGGGGTTCCTTTCTTTTCCCTCTGTTTGTGCGCTGCCGAGCGATCGAGCTAAGAGAAAATGGGGGAGATGGGGCGTTCGGCGCAGGCTGATATGTGCTGTGCCTAGTGCCTACGAAGGCATACAATTTAGTACATACTACTCCGTACTACCAGGGCGCTGAGTGGCAGCCCCACTACACTAGCTGCACGCCCTCCCTCCAGTTCGGCTTCCCAACTTCCTCTACGCCCTTTCCGGCACCTCGCGGGCTCAGGACGACGCAGGACTGCCGAGTCCGTCCATCTGCGAGGCATAATTGCTGTTTCAAGCAGCAAGTGAGCACCACTTGGGTATGGAAAGGCCTCAAGTCGTCGTGCCCCCCCCGTGGCGTCGTGACGCCTTCGAGCCTTCGAGAGCTCCCTTGATCCTGGACCATGGCCATTCCAGGCCAGGGAGGCTTGTGCATGGCTGGGAGTCGATTGCTTGCAGCGTGCGGCCTGCTTCTTGCCGACTTACACGGCGCGCCCAATGGGGCTCGCGAGCGCCATCTGGCAAGTTGGCTCTCATTCATCATCATCATCATCATCATCTTCTTCATCATCTTCATCATCTTCATCATCTTCATCATCTTCATCATCTTCATCATCTTCATCATCTTCTTCATCATCGTCTGCTACTGCATCATCATCACCGTCATTGTCGTAGTCATCGTCGTTATCGCCGTCTGACTATCTGCCCAGATATATCGCTATCCGCCCGCTCCCTGCTTCCCCCGCAGGTACCCGTTCAGGATCGTCTCGGACCCAGCGCCGAGGAAAACAGTATCGTCTCGCCGAGCAAGCGTAGCCATCTTGTGCCTTGTCGAGAACTTGTGGCAAACAGAGCTAGCATCATCCGCCATTGTCAATCTAGTCCACTCTGTCCCGTGTCTTGCGCGGAAATCTGGACAGCCACCCACATCGCTTGGCGGTCTCGATCGACTTGTTGCCCATCGTGCCGTGTACTTGGATAGGTACTTGGGAGACCAGATAGGTCGCATGCGCCTGTCAAGCCTGCTCGCCGAATCGCAGGGCAGCCCGACGCCTCGTCCAAACTCAATCCCCGATCTTGTCCCGTTCTGGTCTTGGCCTCGCCGTCTTCTGTCTCGTTAGAGCCCTCGTCCCCTCTACTTTGGTGATCCGTACCCCATCTACTCGGGGTCGTTTAGTGTATTTCTTGATCTGCTCGGCACACATTTCTTTCTCATCTTGGAGCACACGGCGCACCTTAAGAGAAATCTGAGAGTTGCTCGGCCGCCCTCAAGGCTGACCACGTCTCTCACTTGCCTCGAAGTCTCTGCTCAAGCCACAAGATTCTCGGTTTGGTCTTCCCCTTCTATTTCCAGGGAAAATCATTTTGTTCCTGCGGTCATAACAACTATCTGTCGCCGTGCGACTTGTCACTGCGGTACTACAGTGACTCGTCCTGTTGTCCATGCGGGCCTCTCAACAGTTTCCGCTCTTCTTCTCCCCCTGTTCATCCACCTCGATTCAAATCCGTCTGACGGACGGTAAACAACACAAGATAGCTTCTATCATCGCCTTTTCGAACTTCTCCACTGCTGAACTGACAGTCAAACGTCTTGGAAAGGAAAGCTAAACCGGTTCGTTATTTACCTTCGTCCTTCTAAGGCTTATTCTGGCTGGTGCAAGGCTTGAATAAAGACCATGTCGGGTCCGTCCAACCCCCTTAATCCGACCTTCGAGGGGCACATAGCGTCGACATTAGATGCATTGGTGTTGTTCGAGGCCTGCTTAAGCGGCCGTCTCAACCATGTACCTCGCCGTCCGCATGACAGAGAACGCCAGGATCTCATCAAGAGCGGCAACATATTCATCTACGAAGAGCACGCCTCGGGCATCAAACGCTGGACAGATGGCGTTTCCTGGAGCCCCAGTCGCATTTTAGGCAACTTCCTCATCTATCGTGAGCTTGAAAAGCCGTTTCCGCCAGGGGAAAAGAAGCGTGCTCTGAAGAAAAAGAAAGGTCCGGCCGGCGGCACTGGCAAGACACAAACATCGTCTCGCTCCAGCATCAGCGCCTTTTCTCTGGCCTGCACGGATGCCTCTGCTTCTAAGGATGCAGAACGGGCCTTGATCGGCTCGCTGATAGATTCCTATCCTTTTAAAGACAACGGTTTGATCAAGAAAACCATCAGCATAACACACCAAGGTGTCCCGCATCACATGGTCAGCTACTACAACGTCGGTGATGTAGTTTCTGGACGCCTGATTCCGCCTACCAGACATCCTGGAACCCAAGGCATCATTCCTCGAACCGAGCTCATCATGTCTCAGAACTTTCGTGCACCCATCGACGAGGTTGAGTTTGGCCTCGACGAGCGCGGCGGCTCTACCGCCCTGCTTGCTGCCTTGCCAAACATTCAAGACTTTGGCGGCGGAGCACCCGCCATCTTGCAACAGCGCGCGATGACGCTTCCTAGTTTTCAGCCTCTGCCTATGTCACCCGTGTGTGGCACCCCGACTTACGGATACAATCCGAACCAGCATTACACGCCCGCAATGCCTTCTTCTATGCCGCCGACCATGTCGCAGCCACTGTCTTCTCCCATGCCGCCGCCGCCGCCCATGCATCACTCAACGACCTCCTCACGGCCATCCGTGTCGGCGCCTATTCCATCGAACTCGAGCCACATGTCGTATGCTACCCAGCAGCAAGGGAACTACTCACTTGATGCCCAGAAGGCGGCCCGTTTCAGCTCTGATTCTAGTCTCGTGCACGCGTTTCCTCGCAACATGCCGACCCAGAATTCTTCTCGACGAAACTCGATTTTTGACGTCTCTCAGTCCTCGGACATGTCGCCCCTTTCTCTTGGTCCCATCCCGGACGGACGGCAATCATCTGGTGGCAATGCGTTTATTAGACAGGCGTCATATTTTCTTCCACCTCGATCTGACGCCATGTCCACTTCGGAAAACTCTGTATTCTCCCATCATCGCCCCGTCAAGGCTGAGGCGGATCTCCCTCCTATGGACGGTGGTGGCCCTCAGAATTACGGTCTGGATGACAACAACTCAACTTGGGCATTCGAAGGCATGGACGGCTCTCATGCACATCATTATTTCAACCAGCCCGATGAACACACTGCGACCTGGCATGGAGGGCCAAACGGTGTGGGACATTCATGACGACTGTCGAGTCCTCGAGCATTCTGGGTAGTGGACATTCAGGGCTTCCGACTGTCTTTCATCCTCCGCTTTTGCGCATGACAAGTTCATGTCAGTCTGTCGCTATCACCAATGCTTATGTCTTTTCTGTCGAAACCGAATTAGTGTACTATACTTGTCTTATTATGCCGGATTCCTTTCTTTTGGGGGTTAGTGGATTGCACTTTTCACGGCCTTTTCTCCGTCGCTGTTGTGGCTAGAGAAATGTACATGGTGTGTATCTGAATACGCGCATGGCAATGTCACCTTGTGTCTTGCCTGCCACAGTTGATTTTTGGGGCTAGCATTGTTGGTGTGGGGTTATGGAAAAAAATTGTGTTTGTGGGAGAGTTCTTTGAGGGGGAAGGGGGTATCGTCGCTTCGTTTTGTCTTTTTTTTGTCTCTGTTTTTGGGATGATCGATTTATTTACGGACGGATTATTGGCAAGGTAGTGATTCTACCTTGCTGCTTGTCCTGGAGGCGCTCAGGATGCATCGTTAGTGGCGTTAGTGGACTTTGCCCAGGGCTTGGTGCGGACACACCGTGGACCTATAGATTTTAAAAGACGGGCCTCGCGAGGGACCTGGAAACTTTGCTGTTGAAATTAATAAATAGACGTTGGACTGGATGGACTGATGACGTATGTACACAGTACGCTGGTGAAGGACAAGTCTGCCATGAGAGAACAGCGAACAATATGGTCATTTATGGAGTAAGTACGAGTCACATGGCGTTGCAAATGAGTTGGCTATGTACCTACCTACTATGTATTATCGCCAAGCTGTCCTGGAGGTGGAACCACCTTCATCGACCGCGAAATTGGGGTTAAAGACCGCCGCGCCACTATGGTAAGTGAATGAGTGAGCTAGCATGCGAATAACTTTCCCTAATCTGAGGTTCTTGCTACATAGAATACAATCCGAGGTACGCAGGCTTAGCTTTGGCAGCGCCTGGTGTGTTACAGTAAAATATTGTGATGGACTCGAGTTTTGGCTTTCTTCCTTCTCAGTGTTAGTCGGGGATGACAGCGAGATAGAGAGGACGAAGCGGCCGATAGGGCGGACCCCTCGAACGGGCACGTTCACAACTTCGTGGTCAGAAATAGCATCAGACACGAGAGGAGGAAGTCCTCTCTGATGCGGGTGAGCGTACGTACAGTACCTACCTGGTATGTAGGACCGCAGGTACTTAAGGTAGGGACCGCGACCTGCGTAGAAGGTACGTAATCGTGGGCCTTCGTGGCACATATGTCGGTAACTGGCACAAAATGGAGGTGTTTCCTCCTCTCGTCTCTTCCCTCCTCAACAAGACACATAATGCCATTGTTAACGGTAGAGTGCAGTGACTCCTAGTCCGGTCCACCAGTACGTATCTTGATTTGTTCAATACTAACTGCAATTCACCAAGACATGAACATCGATTTACCACAACCTTGGCATGGTTCTTGACGACGAGACGAAAGGCGGCAGTTCAGTTCCAACGATTACAGGCCCAGCCATCGGGGGTGAACCAGCGCTTGCAGCAGATTGCTTATCAGGAAGCATCTCCCAGTCCTCTTCAACCCATAGTCGAAGCTGGAGCATAATTTTGCATCAAGTACGGAAATGTCGTCAATTCTCCGTATCATCATATCATGTGCTTCGAAAATCGGGTTAGGAGGTCTGGACGATGCTTTCTGATCATACTGGCAAGAACGATTGGCTGCCATAATGAAGATGATGATGCAGAATGTGATACTGGGGCAAATCACACGAAGCGGTAGAGATAACAACGATGTTTCAAAGATGAATGGGTCAATACTCTGTACATGTAGCGGGTTCTCTAACCAGCCGCGAGATGGGGGCCCAATATCATCGATGGCACCTCTTGGCGTGTCGACAAGTATCTCGATACCCCCGTAAGTGCTTGACGAGTCGATCTTTAGGAAGTTCGATTGCCCTTTGCCACGACACCCCTGATTACGACTGCCCGTGGGCAGTCGCTACGTTCAAGTATCAAGTGTGTAACGGCCTATGAATAGACCTAGGAAATCCGCTCCCTCAGGCGAACATCAACGTCGCGGCGACCGTCCGCTGTCCCTCTCGTCCAAGAAGGAAGTCGGGAGAGAATATCGATGGCCGGAATTGCGACCATGGGATTATCGAAAGAAAGGAAGGGAGGTGAAGTCGACGAAGGGGGCGCAAGAGGGGACTCGAGCGAAATAGATAACCAAGGATATTGAAGAACGACGACGTTCGTCAGGTCAGTATTTGTGTTGCAACTTGCGGCGCTGGCGATCACAGGAGAGAGCCGTGTGTGCGTTGCTGCCGCTATAACTGCCTATTCCTAACAAATGCTCCTGAGTCCTGATCCGAGCTGTGGAGCTCCGTAAACTTGTTTAGTGACTTTGAACATTCCGGCTCGGGAAAAAACCACCCTGAGCGCGGACGCAGGCCTCGCAGTGCGTCTCGACCCTGAGAAGCTAAGCGAATAAAATCTGAATTACTAGAAACTCTCAACAAGAGTTGAGGGTGTTTGCAGTTTTCCGAGGTTCGACCAATTTCTATCGCGAGTCGCTGATAAGGGCGCGCCTTTTATATGGTTTCACGCTCTTACAAATTCGCTTGAGATCAGTGATGATGCTAAACTTGAACTTGGCCAGTGACAAAGCGCAGCTGTCAACCACACAACTTCTCACAGTACCCTAGTAACCTAACAACAGGCGACTCACATGGATGTCGACCCCGTTGGTCTTACACAAGACAAAGGCGAAGACCAACTCTATCTGCCGTCTCTCCTCTCTGCGTCACCACTGTACCCCCAGACTACTTTCTCTTCAGTATACCATAGAATCATGACTTTATTTATGATCAACAAGTGCGATCTCAAGCAGCGAAGAAAGCGATGTGTATTCACTTGCTCAACCACACGATTACTGGCACCCTAGTTACAGCTGCAACATCACACGCGGGGCATCTCACACAACAAACCTATTCTTATGACGGTCGATCTGTATATGGCAAATTCACCCGTAAATATCTGTGGTATTGGATCGAGAGTCCCCCGGTCCCCGTGCTTCGCACCTTTTTTTTGGGGGGGGGTGGGGGGGGGCGGACTGACCCCAATTTGCAATTTGTGAAGTGGTCACTTGTTTTATCGCACACTGTGTGAGTGGGCCTATTATTGAGAACATGTTCTGGGCTGCGGGCATGATTCAGGTCTGAGGTACGTACCTAAACTATCTTTGGTGCGGAAACGACGTACGGCAACTCTCAGAACCTCATAACACCCCAAGGCACACCTCAGCTTGGTGTTCATGCTGCATCATGTCAACAATTGGCCTTTTCTCCCGAGCAACAAAACACGTGTGCCGTCATAACTGCCGCAGTTTCGATGACGCCAGAGCCACCATTTCAAATCGGGCGAGCCTGGCTAGAGGCCTGATGAACAGCTGCTACGCCTACCCACCTCAGCGGACCACGTCTTCCTTGTCGAGAGGTCCTCAAGCTCGACAATGCAGGTGAGATTGACAGAGATGTGTAATCCAGAATGCCGTGAAATCCTACAAAACGAACGAGCTATGAAGCTGAGCGACTGAGTGACCTCCTAGCCCTGGACTAAAGCTGCTGTCGTCCGTCAGACGATATCGAACGAATCAAACTCATCAAACGAGGAAAGAACGTGAAGAACAAGGCAACCAAGTAACGGGACCGAAAGCGAAGTCTTTCACTGCGGAAGCTGCCATTCATGAAGACATATACACGATCCCTAATTTTCTTACACTCACACGACTGATAGCTGCTCCGGCTGTGGGATACTTGATACTTCACGATTCTCATATGTGGGCTGTGGGATTGTTTGCGTATGCGGGAATTACTGATCTGCTCGATGGCTGGATCGCCCGGCGATGGAATCGTAAAACGGTCGTTGGGACCATTATCGATCCCTTGGCAGACAAGGCTCTCATGACTATACTCACCGTGTGTCTAGCAACCAAGGGTGCATTACCATGTACGTGCTTCATCTATAATGTTGGCTGGTGTCGTGATAATGCAAACTCTGGCATACTTGTTCCATGGTTATCATCAGTCACATTTCTCGACAGAAAGCATGGCTCAGTTCCGGCTAAGCAAACCCATCTCAAGAATGTAGTGAGTGAAGCTGACTTCGTCTTCGGTTTTTCTTGGGTTTCCCCTGGCTAGTATGGTTAGCAGCCATGATTCTAGGAAGAGATGTTGGACTCGGCATTGCTGCAATCTACTACCGCTGGATCTCGCTTCCTCCACCAAAAACTTTTAGAAGATACTGGGATTTCTCATTGCCATCCGCCGAGGTTCGGCCAACAACTATCAGCAAATACAACACTTTCCTTCAACTAGGGCTAGTAGGCCTGACAACGGCAGCACCACTTATACATACCGACTTGTCTCTGGTTTTGACAGTATTACAGTAAGTCCCTCGAGCCTTGCCCGCCGCATTTACCAGACGAGAGAATTGGTCATGATCTGACTGGTGACCAGATATTCGGTAGCAGTAACGACTCTATGCAGTGGTGCAAGCTATATTTTCAGTAGAGACGCTGTGAAATTCTTGAAGTAGCAGGATATCTGTTGCCCACAGAATTGGCCGACAAGGTGCGTCAACACTAGCGCGTCATGCATCAATACTTCAAATGACTAGACCAAAAACTCTCAATAGACACGTGCCCAGATGAGCACGACAAATCAGTGACGATAAGTTGAGCAGTCCAGATCAACAAATGGGTATCATAGTCACCTCACTGCTTATTATGGTGTAGCCATGTAGGGATCTCATTCGTGCACGAATATGCATGAGGTTTCGCTTGTTGCACATGTGAACTATTATGCTAATACTATTATGCGAGATCGCAGCTGGTTGCCGTTCTCGCTTGAAAGCTTGTTCAGCGCCTTAGAAAAGTGAAAGCTGTTTGTGCAACGAAAGGCTGCACACCTCATATAGTTGCCGGCCACCCAAGAGACGCAATTATCCACGCAATCATAAGCTTCTGTGCACTGGACTGCTTTTAATGTAGGCTAGTAATCTAGTTGCCCCTACTGGAGTCACGCCTTCGATTCGACGAGCTTGTGATAGGGTCTCTGGGCGTGTGAGCTTGAGCATTTCCTTTTCAGACAAGGCGAGCCCCGGGATGACATCGTAGTCTAGATCCGTAGGAAGGCGATAGCTCTCGTCATGAGCTAGTCGATGTCTCTCCGCAGCTTGCAATTTGACGTAGGGTGCGTATCTAGCTTCCGTCACTACACGATTCCTGATTCGAACAGGGAACCTCTCAAGTTCAGGTATCAAACTGCCGAGGCTCTCCAGGCTTACGCTAGAGCCACGATTTGACAGTCGCAAGATATCAAGTCCTGTTCGACGCTCTGTACCCCTGCCCATGTGAAACCCATATTCACTCCACTGAGCTGGCTTTAGAAGCATCGATTCCAGTCTCATCGTGAGATCTTTGATCTGTTGACACTCATTCGAGAACGCGGTCCAGCGTTGGTCTGAGACCACTCCCCACGACCGGCCCTTCTCGGTGAGCCGCATGTCAGCGTTATCGGCCCTCGTACTCATTCGAAATTCACTCCTTGTTGTGAACATCCTGTAGGGTTCTGTTACTCCCTTCGTGATCAGGTCGTCTATCATGATACCAATATAGCCATCAGACCTGGTAATCGAAATTTGTGCAAGGCCCTGAGCTGCGCGACCTGCATTAATGCCAGCTATAATTCCCTGACCAGCTGCTTCTTCATATCCCGTGGTCCCATTGATTTGCCCTGCAAAATACAAGCCCTCGATCGCTTTTGTTTCGAGTGTCGATTTGAGACCCCTGGGATCTATGTAGTCATACTCGACTCCGTACCCTGGCTGTAGCATTTCGACTTGTTCAAGTCCCTTGATAGTACGCAATGCTTGTTCCTGTGCCTCGGCAGGTATAGTCATCGACAGACCGTTTGGATAAATGACTGGACTGTCGAATCCTTCAGGCTCGAGCCAAACGATGTGTTGATCTCTTTCTGGAAAACGAATGACCTTCGACTCTAACGACGGACAATACCTTGGTCCCTTGATTGTTTCCCGGATGTGAATAGTCTTATCCAGGTTGTCCCGCACGACTTGATGTGTTGCTTCGTTGGTATGCGTGACGCTGCAAGTAAGCTGATCTACCACGGACACGCGACTGTTCAAAAATGAGAATGGGTCAGGTGGTTCATCCCCAGGCTGAACGTCCAGAACTTTGAAATTGATCGTGGATCTTTTGACTCGTGGCGGCGTCCCAGTCTTGAGCCTTCCGAGGCTAAAGCCAGCTGTACGTAATGACACGCTCAAGGCAGATGTGGCATTCTCTCCCAGTCGACCAGCCGGATAGCTTTCAAGACCAATGTGTATCTCGCCACCCAGAAAAGTGCCGGTGGTAATAATGACCTTATTCGTTGGAACAATTTCACCGGAATCTAGTCGAATGCCTGTAACGGACTTGACTCTTCCACTTTCTGCGGCATCGTCAGGGTTTGATAGTACAATATCCGACACGCTCGCGAGGATAATCGACAAATTTGGATACGTCTCCAACTCCTGTCTCATATACCGTTTGTATATGTTTCGATCAATTTGAGCGCGAGGACCCTGATAAAAATTAGTATTATGCTCAGCTCCGAGTCTCGTTGGACAAATCCTTACCCAGACAGCTGGCCCTTTGCTGCGATTGAGCATTCGAAACTGCACTCCAGCTTTGTCGATGATTTTCCCTGCTAGTCCATCGAGTGCATCAATTTCTCGGATAATGGTGCCTTTTCCAATTCCGCCAAAGCTAGGATTGCAAGAGCATGTTCCTATATTGTCCAATTTCGGGGTTATCAAAGCCGTCTTGGCCCCTGATCTTGCGGCAGCAGCACAAGCTTCGGCACCAGCGTGGCCACCGCCAACTACGACAACATCGTACGGTCTGTTGAAAACAGAGTCAGCCTGATGGATCTGAGAACGGACAAAAGAGGTCGGGTGCTAGGATTTCGAACCTGCGATTAGCTACAGTAGCTAGTTGTCGAGAGCACACCAGCGACGATCGTCGCACTGAGCGAACACATGCTGCAAGAGGGGTCAAATGCATGAAAAACAGTTTCTAGTTCACAAACAGATTGATCAAGGGAAAGCTGCAACTGGAGGCCTAACGGTGCTGTTGCAATTTTCGTTGTGACCCCCATTGGCATAAAGCCTGAAAAATCCTGCGTCGACATGTACGTAGGTACATTACAAGGCGTTAATTCTCAAAAATTTAGGGGTCTCATTGCGCAGCACCCCCAACCCACCGCTCCATCTCCGCGGTCGACGCTTTTATAGGTACTTATAAGTTGTAGCCTATGTGACTGTACTCCGTATGCTTAATTACGATACACACATAGGAAGATGAAGACCAAAAAGTGTGTAGCGTGCTTGCTGGCTAACCTTTTGAACCATTGTATGTATGCATGTGTAGTTCAAATCCAAGTACAGCGGGGAAATGCCCCTGGTGTCGACCTTGGGCCGAGTATGCACGTAAGGGGGCGATTGAATCCAGAAGGAAAGATGCAGAAGTTGTGCCTGTACGGAGTGACTACATACCTGTACCTGTAACCTATGAGGTACCTAGGTATGTAAACGGCGTGACCCATTACGTAAACCCGTGGCTACACTACAAGTCTGTGTCGCGCCATTGATCCTTGACAAGTTCTACTTGCTTTGGAGTTGTTCTCAATGCAAATGTTACTTCTAGGGCCTCTATTATTACCATATTCGATGCCTGTCTAGCCGGGCAGGAATTGCCTTTGCACTTGACGTGCTGAAAGCCTCGCAGCTGTCGTGAACCTGCCGCATCTGCGCGGCTGCGTGCGAATCATCCCGACGTCGAGGATGCTGAGTTTAATCCATCGCCGTGAGTTCTTCGTAGGCGGCGACCAAGACTGGTTCACTAACTTTACGCAATGCTTCAGCGTTTGAGGCACTTTCAGGATCAATTGGCGCGTCCCCGGACGAATGTGAGTCTTCTTGACTATGGGACAATACGACACATACCCGAGGATCTGACCACAGTCTCTTCTAGTGAAATTGATCTTCTCTTTTTTACTATCTTATCCCTTAGCAGGATTGTTGAAGCGGGTGCCCGATGCGAAACCTGCCTGTAAGAACCTCTTCATCATCGGGTACGTGCATTCTCCCTCCCGGCTCATGACTTTCGTTTTTATACCCCTGGCCAACTCAGTACATACAAGGACGTCAATTTTCTATCTGGTTGGAATATTCGATCTTTGGCATGGCGTTAGCACTATAGCCATCAGCGCGGGCGGTACTTATTTAATTGCGAAGTACATGCAAAACAGCCGGTATATGCCATGGCTAGGCTTTCTCTTTGTCATGGGTCATATGTCCCTAAGCCATGTGAGGCGGCAAATTGTCAAGAGTCCTTCTACCGTCGATATTACAGGCGCTCAAATGGTTATGGTGATGAAGCTTAGTGCGTTTTGCTGGAATGTTGCTGACGGGCAACTATCGGATGAACTGCTCTCCGAGTTTCAAAGAGATCGGGCAATTCGAGAGCTGCCAGGCTTTCTCGACTACGCTGGTTACATCCTCTTTTTTCCCTCCCTCTTTGCCGGGCCAGCATTCGACTATGCAGAGTATCGCCGCTGGCTCGATACCACCATGTTTGAGGTTCCCTCTGACGTTGATCCGTCAAAGAAACCTCCCTTGAGAAAGAGAAGAAAGATTCCACGCAGCGCTACTCCTGCCATGTTCAAAGCAATCGCTGGACTACTATGGCTTGCACTGTTTGTGATTTTGTCCGCTAAATATGGACATGAACAGTTGCTGCAAGAATCATATGTACGATATGCCCTGTGGCGCCGGGTTTGGATCATGTACATCGTCAATTTAGTGGCGAGACTAAAGTACTACGGTGTCTGGACTTTGACTGAAGGCTCATGCATACTGGCTGGACTAGGCTACAATGGCGTTGATCCCATAACCGGTAAGGTACTTTGGAATCGCCTGCAAAACGTTGACCCGTGGGCAGTCGAGACCGCCCAAAATCCTCGCGGTTACTTGGCAGGCTGGAACATGAACACAAATAGTTGGCTGCGAAATTATGTCTATCTCCGGGTAACACCAAGAGGGAAAAAACCCGGTTTCCGAGCCAGCTTGACAACCTTTGGCACGAGCGCTTTTTGGCACGGTTTCTATCCTGGCTACTATTTTACATTTATCTTGGCTAGTCTTGTTCAGACAGCTGCGAAGAGTGCGTACTATGTCACCGGCAAAACGTTTTTGTTACCTACAATATCCTTGTGCTTGGCGCTAAACTATGGTTTCAGATTTGCGCCGCCTCGTGCGCCCCTTCTTTCTTGACAGCATTACGGGCAAACCCTCACCGAGTAAAAAATACTACGATATGGCCAGTCTTATTGTCACCCAGCTCACATTCTCGTTCGCTACAACACCTTTCCTAGTGCTCACGTTTTCCGATGCGGTGCGCGCATGGTCTCGTGTAGATTTCTACGGGGCGGTCTGGACCATCGCATGTCTTGTGTTCTTTGCATCTCCGGGCAAGACGACACTGAAGGCAGAGTTGGAAAAACGGCAAGGGCGAGTTAGTGCGAAACTGGTGAGATCGACCAGTACGGACAGCTTGACGGGTGATCAGCCAATCCTGGGCATCTCAAAGGACCTGGGGCGTGATGTGACAGAAGCCATGGAAGAGTTGAGGGCTGCCGAGGTCGAGACACGACGGAAAAAGAAGTCATCATGATCTGCTTCTTGCAGTGCGCTGATTCGTATATGTACACGGTTCGAGCTAGTGTGGTAGAGTGGCTACAAAATGGTGAAAATGAATATTATTACCAACATTTCGCTTGTCTATCGTAAATGCCATTATACATTATATCATTACATGCGTTCCGCATTGTACATTGTTCAGATAGATATCACTTCAACGTAGAGTTCATCACGGGCTTCTTCAAGAAAACGAGACCCTACATCGGGGTTAATAGGAGGCGCGGGAGTGGTTAAGGAGGACTCGGAGAGAGAGTGCAGAGAAATGCATGAGTGCCGGTCAGTACGAGCCCTAGACTAGCTCAAAAAGCGAGCCTGATACTCAAAGAATGATGAACGGGCAGGAAAGAGGCGCCAGTGACGGGGAAAGCATAAAGCCATCGTCGTCGTCGTCGTGAGTGAGGTATTGAGATGGAATGGTGTGAAACCTTTTGCCCCCGTCCGATCAAGTTTCTTCACCAAAGATGAACGCATTCTGGACCTGCGAAGAACCGCTGCTTACGAGAGAGATGCAGTCGTGTCGTTCAGCTTTCAGCAATTCGCGAGAGCCGCATGTTGGAAAGATGTGAACTTGGATTGAGCAAAAGAATTGCCGTTGTTCGACAACTGAGGCAATTAGACCTGCATCCTCTTCTCGCGGCCAAGACTTCACGCCCGCATGCAAGAGCGCATGGCGCATTGGGAGCTTCATGACTTCCACTGCTGTTGAGTGCCTGTGATAGTAAGAGCTACCACCGCCCCGATCATGAAGACGCCGATGATGGACATGTAGCGGTTGATCATTCTCCACCATTTTTCCCGATCACGGTAACTTGCTCTCACTTCATCAACCTCCTTCTTAATATGGGTGCCCTGCTCGAGATCCAGATGACTGGTGCTATGGATATTTTCACTCAATTCAGTACTAGTGACAGAGGGAAGTGGCAAGAACGACGCTATCATCCAGGCTGCGCCACTCATTAGCACCTTGGTCAAGAGATCTTGTTCTGCTAGAGGGTCATACCAAAAGGAAACGCAAATCCAAGCACAAATAGGAATGTCTGAACTCTGTCCAGTGATAGCGTGTTTTCTCGTGCGGCTACAGATGATGGTGGTCGCCACAGACAGTACATCAGAGCTCGTTTATCTCGGCTTAGATGTGGAGACCAAATGCTAGACGTCTGCTTCCTAATTTTGCGAATCATGTAAAGCTGGCGATGAGAAGCTTTGGGATCACCACTGTCTGAGGGCGCCCTGGACGTTATAGTAGACCTGAGAACGATGGAATCCAAATCTTGCCTCTGATGGTAGGTCTGATTCGCCGGCTGAGAGATCTGGAAACCCGCGGAGCGACCCATCGGCGGACTGCGGTGTTCGTGTCTGGTGAAATTCGAACACAAAGATTCAGATGACTGGCGGGTCAAGAGAAAGCGTCGCTCTCCGCCGCCGTAGTAGAGCCTACTCGGAACTATTAGCCATTGAATATGCAAAGCAAGTGCACGAAGCTTTTGCCCAAGGGTTGTAATATTACCTACCTAGCCCATGTAGGCATGTAGGAGCGAATAGAACTAGTACTGCGAGAGCTGCCTGCCGAACAAAGATTTCGGTCAGAAGGGACACTGGACAGGTAGCTATGCAGTCTAGTTCTAGATGGATATCGGGGGAGAGTTCCCAATTCAGCCAGCCCATCCCCGTGCTCATCTTGGTCCCTGATTAGTCGCAGGCTGCTGCTGTTTGCCGCTTCTGCCCAAGCTTTGGAGTAGGTCGGCTGAGGGCGATCTATCCATGTTTCCAGATGTGAGACCTCGAGGTCAGGGGCCAGACTGAAAGATTGGGGACCGGGCTCGCGCTGAAGGCCCCCAGAAGTTGTGTTATGCAAGCCCGTAAATGACAGTCTCCGAGAATTTTCACTCCCCGGGACCATCTGAAATGGCATTGGACTCCATCGATGCCTTATCGGTTTCGTATACCTGCGTACTGAGGCATTGATTTGATCGACGAGGTGCCTTTTTGAACTACGCAATGGAGCAACACCGACACTCTCCGTGAAAATATCCGTTGTTGAAGGCAAGTCAGAGGTCGGAACAACAGGCAAATCTCGGTGAATAACATAGTTGCGGTTCCTCTCACTTGTACTTGACCGAGACCGATCATCAGATGACTGCTTGGACCAAGTGTCAGAGGTGACCTCAGCATCAGGTTGATTAGACGAAGTTGACATCTTCTTTGTATCAACTTTGTCGATTTCTCGCTCCTTCTTCTGCTTTAGGCATGGGGAATCAGGTGTGAGCGTATTATTGTTCATGTCGAATATTGAAGAGATTGATAAATAGGAATGAAGAGATTGTTTGGAAAGAAGGTTGTCTGCTCGATTGGGGCCGTTTGACAAAGAGCCCGACGCCGCCAAGTCATGCCCAGAGCGTGAGCCAGCAAGGAAGAGGGCCTCACCCGGATCATGAACTGTCTTTTGTGAGGCGCTTTTCGGCACCTTGCGCAAACCTCCATTGAGTTCATAGTTCCAGGGTGATGAGGACGCCTCGACTTGACTGCTATTGGATTGCAAAGGCGTGCGAGCCTCAGAACAAGGCTGAGAGGCCTCTGGAGGAGTTGTCAGCGGAGAGCTGGGTTGCGCCTCGGCGATGGAGTCAGCAATCGTCTGATGTACTGAGGGATTTGGGGAAGTAGATAAGCGCCGCGGTGACTGTGCCCAATCTGTTACGGAGGACCGCGGATATGGTTCAGCCAACAGGCTGAATGTTTTATCAGCGTTCACAGCAATGACCCGATTGGAACGGCAATGTGAAGTTGATGGCGACGCCGGAGTCAGGAGAGGGCGCTTCTCGACCGCGTCCGAATTCACGTGCGTAGCCTTCGCGTATTCTACGCACTTCAGATCCGTAACCAGTGTCGTATGGCAGTCAGGCTCGACTTGCAGGTTTTGATTATGTGCTACAACACAGCCACTACGATGAGCTCGATCCTGAGCTGAGGGTAGAGCTGAAGTTGAGTATGGCGCACGAGAGGCTGGAAGAGATGAGGTCGAGCCCTCGTTGTTTATCCGTGGTGGACTGTAAGGCACAATTCGTATTTGTAGTCTATCCGGGTCGAGGGCCTTGCCATGCTTCGACGGAGACCGCGGCGTCTCCATCTTAGACAGAGTTGACTTCGCAGAAGAGGACGTCTGGGAACATAACTCCGGTTCAAGACAATCCCGGATTTCTGTGAGCGTTTCGAGGCCAATGAAGGGAAGATGTAGTCACAGCGGAAGCGAAGGAGATGATGTGATCAAGACGTCGTTCGTCCTCACTGGAACCAATTTTCTCTGTACCTTCTGATCTGAAAGTGTAAAATGGCCAGGCGCTAGTCTGGCTTTACACTTACGGCAGTGTGTGAAAGATCTGAAGCACAGGTGGGATTAAATTGCGCGATATGGAAAGCTGATGTCGGGGTCCAAATTCGGCTACGTAATCGATGTAGAGCGAGTGAGCCGTCCCCGTCGGACTCGGGGAGAGAGAGAGAGAGAGAGAGAGAGAGAGAGAGACAAGTTATGGGGAGAGAACCACGGGGCGTGAGTAGAATGTACACGAGCAGGAGGCTGTCGATGAGTAAATGGATGAGATCAGAAAGGCTGTGCACTTGTATTACCAAATGGAAACCACGAAGTAAGCCAATGTTTGAATGAAAAGAGCGACGACGACCGATACAGAATCGAGGTTGAAACGGTGCTGTACACTCATATGCATGTATGTATGACATGTGAATTTTGTGGCACGCCAACGATGAGGACCCCAAGGTTGATACATACCCTTATTATTGATCCCTCGGCCGTCCTGCCTTTTCTTATGACTCGATGCACGGCGACAAGCGCGGAGTGACCTGGTCTGGTCTTAATCCTTCCGTACTAAATGTTGCTGGAGCTGGACACCAAGTCTGTTCGCGACTCAGTGACAACGCGTGCACAACGACGCTATGGCACATTCAAGCGCACATTCACGCGCGCAATAATGAATTCGTTGTCCTGCGCCCCGCCGCGCCGCCAATACATTCGGCCGCCGGGCTCGATTGGAGCCACTTGAAGAGAAGAGCGCCAATGTGCATGAATACGTGTCTTTTCAATGACAAGCTGCGGGAGGGCTTGTGCAATAGGTTGTCCATCACAGGAGGAAACTGCCTACATACGCGTGTGTATCACTTCTAACGTGCCATGAAGTCGATTACACAGTACTCCGTACATATGTACTATGTATTTCCTAGGCAGAACACATCGCCCCGCTGTGATATGTAACGCCCAGGAGAATTGTCCGCGCCCGACATCTTTTGTTAGCGAGCCGAGACTTGCAAATCATCTTCACCATCCGCACCGACGACATATGCTATTCCAACGCGATGATGGGGCAGACCTGTACATACGACTAAGTGGCCAGTAGGCTTCGTCAATATTTTATGCAGCAATTGAACATACTTACATACGATGTGGGAAGCCGTGACGCACAGCGAGCGTGTGAATCGTGATGCATATTGAACCAAGCACAGGGTGGTTGGGACACGTTGGGTTAATTGACCGTAAGGTTCTACATACATACTACTACTAGAGGCGACACTCCCCCAGGCGGCGGCCCCCCGTAAGAAGGTCGGAAGACCTTTGGGAAGCCGCAACCGAACGCAAACAGCGCCGACACAGATAGTGACAAGGCTCACCAGAGCAACGAGCGAACGCGCTCGACACGACCAGCATATCCCCGCAACACAGCAAACCCCAGCATCGACTGCAGACTCCATCGCGACAGGCACCGTCGCCACCCAACGACTATAATGGACCCCATCCAAGTTATGTACTGGAACACTCGCAAACGCGCACAACTTGTCGCCCTGGCACTCAACTACCGCCCCGGGCTCGACGTGGTCGCGATCCAAGAACCATCAGGCATTGGCAGAGTCCCTCCCCATTCCAGCCTTGGCCTTTTCCAACTGGCCGTATATGCGGGAAGGACGGCAATATATATCAACAGGCGACACGGGCCCGAAGCTTGGTCCAGCAGGACAGGCACGGACTGGTG
>SRPP01000399.1:0-23446 GCA_018360055.1 Claviceps monticola
TCGACGTTTCCGGCATACGTATGTTACTGCACGAGCGTCGCAGACCTGACCCTGACAGGGGATATCTCGAAGATGATTGGCCAGAGACAGGGTCAGGTCTGAGACAGGGGTTAGGGTCAGCTCTTCTTCCTGCTCGTTGTGGGGGCGCGGATCAGGGGTTTGCACTGCTTTTGCTTTGCAGCCTTCGCAGGTGGGAAGCGAGGGTTCGGATGGGGCAACGGCATATTTGTGGCATCGCAGTGAACGGGAAGTGCCGTTCCCCTTCCCCTTCCCCTTCCCCTGGGAGCGCCCTGCTTCTGTAACTACTCCGTAGGCGACGGGACCGACATCCTCGAGAGTCGAGACTCGAGACAAACTGCTCGTTCACACGGAACTGGGCCTGGGGTATAACTACCTGGGGTTCCGCCGCTTTCAATTGCCGTGTCGGATGGGTAAAAAAAAAAAAAAGGCTGGCGAGAATCGAGATGAATGGACCATGGCAGCGGGGTCAGAAAAACGAATGAGGCCGAGATTACGGAGTACTCTGTACATACTTTGCATTGCGTGGCGTGTTTTCTTGCCAGGTTGGTGCATATGTATACATTAAAGGAGCTCTGGAGGCGAGACGTGCGGCTTCGGGCTTCGGACGTGATTTGAAATGAAGGCGGTTGAATGCCGTGGGATCGGATGCATGAAGATGGCTGGCTATGTATGTACCTACATACATACATACATATGTACTCCGTAGGTATGTACATGATGCCATGCCGTGGATACATGTTATCGGAGGACCAACACAAAAGGAATATCCTACCTAGGTACTCCATACGGAGTACATACACATGTCAGAACAATTCGTAGAGCTCCAACTACATAAGCAGTGGACGCCAACCCCCCCCCCCCCAGCCATGATACCTACCTATATGTACATATCCCGTTTGGGTATGTAGTCATGAACTTTCGACAACACGCAGTATGTGCTGCGTTTCACAACGACATGGCAATTCGAGACCCTGTGCTACATAGCACTTAAAGCGTCTGGCAAGACTATGTACATATGAAGACACATGAGATAGATTTGCTTACAAGCATCTCTACCGAATCTTCGAACCGCACTACATACAACGCAGATTCGATCCTCTAAAAGCGGCCCCTGATTTATCAGGAATATGTACCTCGATGGAGGATGTCATTCACGGCCAGTACAGAAAACAGGACGTTGACAAAGGGCCGCGATATGTACTCCTACAGCTCATGATTGCAAGCCGTGCATATATATGTATGTACATGCCACGACAATGATCTGCTACCCCATATCTCACAGGCTATGGCCCAGGCATATATTCTATTCTATGAATGTACATACTCGGGGTAATCAGCAGGAGCAGACGTGACCGCATACCAGCAGTGAAGAACAACAAGCCAACAAACAAATGTTCCATATGCAAAATTTCAAAAGGCCAGGTCGCCCAACGACTAATGTAACGCACACGCCTCGATCGCCCACGCAAAGTTCAAACACATATGTACACCCGATAAAAACAACGAACGCTCCCGGGTAACCCATGATATCAAGCCCAAGCCCCCTACATATCACCACCAGACCGCATCGTGCATCGTGATTCGTGACAATGGACATCTACATCATGAATACGCATACCCCGAATTCTCCCCCCTTCGCCCCCCAAACAAATACGCCGCCTCCAAGCAATACCGCCCATGCCCGCCCTCCATCCGCCTCTCACTCCCATAACATATCAAAACCGCATCCACAATCCCACTCAGAATACCCTCCATGGCCCCCATGACAGAATAGCCAATGAAACTCGCCATGATGCCTACTACATACGCATACGCTGAGCCTCGCACCCCCATCCCATCAGGAAGTTGAATCTGCATCTGCTTCGCCGTCATGACCCATCCCGCGAAGCCCAACCCCGTCGCCATGATGAGCCGCGTAGCCACCAGGAGCAACTTGGCGAGCCGATACGCAAGCAAGCTACTAGGTCTCCCGCCACTGAGGCGCAACGCCCGCGGGGTTAGCGTCGTGGTCGGCACCGAGGTCGACACAATGTCCATCTGGTCGAGACCCCGCGCCGAGACAGCCAGACTCTGAGAGTGGATAGCCACGTAGGTAACTGTGAGGGGATTCGTCAAAGCCACCACGGGGGTCGGTATCCAAAACGCCGCGATATTCGCCAGAGCGGTTCCGATCCGGCTCGGTAAGAACAACAGCGGCGCTCGCATCAGCAGTGAGAGGAGGGTCGACTCGCAGATGCTACCAAAGATGGTGGTGGTGGCATGGCTCAGCGCCGCGGCGACGATTTCGCGCGACGGCGTCACGGGGCCGGCATTGCGGTGGAAATACCACTGCGAGACGGTGGCGGCTGTGGTGGCACGGTGGACGGCATTCACAACGGCAAGGGTCCACATGTACATGAGGATGAAGGCGGCGCCGAGCCACCAGCTTGATAGGCGGATGACGAAGCGGACGAGGGATTTGGAGAAGTAGCCGCCCATGAAGACGCGTGTGAACATGGCGAGCCAGAGCCAGGTCCAGATGACGATGAGGGCGAGACATCCGAAGCCGATGAGAAGGAGGCCGGCGTTTTGGGATAGGATTTTGGAGGAGAATTGCAAAATTTCAATGGCTTGCTGAATGGCTCGGCGGGCTTGGACGATGAGCCAGAGCCAGAGGATGCAGGCGGCGGCGGGGAGGAGGGCTGTCCACCGCATGAGGGTGTCTTGGAGACTGGAGCCGTGGGTGCGGCCCTTGAAAGAGGATGCGAAGGAGTACATGGAGAAGGAGAACATGATGATGGGGACGGCTACCATGATGAGGGTGACGAGGGGCCGGACGTAGGACCGTAGGGCGGCGAGCCAGATGAAGGACACGAAGATGGAGACGACGGTGTCGATGGCTAGCATGTCGAATGATTTCTGCAACGTTGCGTAGATGGTGTCTCCGACGGGGCTGCTTTGTGGTGAGGTGTGCAGCCACACGAGTATGTAGGTAGATAGCATGGCCGCGAAGCTGATTAAGAAGATCCACGCGAAGAACGGATCGTGTCTGAAGAGCTCGCCCTCCATTGAATAGTCCCCTCGTCCGTCCATCTCATCCATACCGTAACTTGGACGACGCTGACTGCTGGCGTCTGATGCACTCGTAGATAACCTTCTGGGTATAAAAGGGTCCTGGTCCGCGGCGTGGCCGTCCTTGAACCGTTGAAAAGGCGGCGGGCTGTGTTCGGTGGGTGCTTCGCCGCCCAGTAGCGACTCGGGGGGATCATCGTCACCATCGTCACCATCGTCACCATCGTCACCATCGTCCCCTTCATCTTGACCATCTTCTTGAGATTCCAATCCCACGTCAACCATCTTGCCCTTGACCGAGGTGGATGGGCCCGCCTCCGGGCTCCTGCTCTCGTCACGCGACTGTGGGAGTCCCTTTGCCTTTGCCTCATCGAGCAACGTCTCGTCTGTGACGTACGGTTGATGCGAGCTCCTCTTCCCATCCCAGCTGCTCCTGATGCCACGACCTGCACCACGCTCTTGTCCGGTGGCACTATCACCGACAGACCCGTGGGTATTAGCCGATTCCGTACTATCGCCCAGTTGACTCGCCGCCGCGACCCGCCGCGACCGTTGCAGGGCAAATAAGTCGGCGGCTTCGCGTTCCCGTTCATCGTGGTCATCCTCTTCTCGGAATTCGTCAACGGTGCGGTGAAAGAGCGGTGCGTCCTGCGCAGCCGAAATCCTTGAAGCAAAACCCAGATTGCCGAATCTCGAGCCAGTCCCGTTCTGATGGTACGGGCTTCCTCCGTAGCCTCTTGTTACGAATGATGATCTGTGAGCAGCAATGCTTGCTCTCCCTGTGTCCCGTTGGCCGCCGCGTCCCAGCCTGGTCGACGGCCAGTCATGGTGTGTCCGTTGTGCATCATCGTCATCGCCAGCTTGCCCGGCAAAACCTGATAATCTAGACTGCGACTGTGCCAGAAATCGCGATGCGTCTGCAGGATTCCTCAGATTAGCGAATCTGCCTGTTCACGGCCAGAGAGTACGGGCACAGGCAAAGACGAACATTCAGAAAACATGTTGCAAAGAGCGGTGCTGCTTGGCCACTCGGGTCATTATCCGCCTCCTCACGCCGCGTCGTGACGGGGAGGGATGCGTCGAAAACGAGGTTGAATGCGGCGATGTCACTAGGCTGGCTACTTGATGGAGATGGATCGTGCAAGGTTCGGGGCTGATGGCCTGATAGCCGCTGTGCGGAGTCGCGAGCCGTTTATTAGCAAGGGTCTTGGGTGACTGTGCAAGCGTTCTCGAGAAGCAGATCTAAGAACAACGAGGTCGATGTGAAGGAAGACGGATGAAGCAAATGATGATCATAATCAGTAAGATGATGAACACACGGGTTGGCAACGAGCAGCCCAAGCCTGATGAGCGGTTCACAGACAGAAGAGAGCAACACAAAGTGACACTGGTCATGCGGATGCGGTCTCGGGGCACTGCAGTCTGCGTCAGTGAAGGCCCCAGCACCAGCGCGTCATCACCGGCCCTCGAGTCTCGACTGACGAATAGGACCGCATCCGCACGTGCAAACCCGACCGACTCGTGACGATCTGGAGTCCCATGCCGCACCGTCTACATATCCGCTTTCCCATCCGCAACCAACCTTCCATTGTTGAGTCGCACTGCTTTCAACACAACTCAGAACTGAGAACTGAGAACTGACATCAGAATCACTGCGAACACACGCATCCTCCACCATCGCTTCATCCACAAGTTCACAACCAACCGACAACTTCCCCCGCAATCCAAACCCACCAGTGACGCAATCTACCTATCTCTCTCTCCTACCTTGGGTACTGTAGTCCGTACCTAACTATACCGACAGTACCTACAGTACCTACATCCCACGTCCCGTTTCCCTCCTGCTCCGGCCAAAACACCAAACCACACCATATTCTCGGGCCCAACAAAGCCTCCAACTCCCCGGAGCATGTCCTCCCTCCCCTGGGACTACATCGCCAAACTCGTCTGCATCGGCGACTCCGGCTGCGGCAAATCCTCCCTCACAATCCGCCTCTGCGAAGGCCGCTTCTCCCCGCACCACGACGTAACCATTGGCGTCGAATTCGGCTCCCGCATCGTCCCCGTCGGGCCACCATACTCAAAACCAGGATCTTTTCTCCCCTCATTCTCACCGCCTCGTCCGCCGTCATCCACCTCCTCTGCTTCCGCCTCCGCCTCCGCTTCCGCTTCCGCTTCCGCTGGCGCGCCCGCCCCGACCCCGATTCCGGATGGCCTCCCCGAACCACCCCGCGATACATCCCACGTGCCCCAGAAACACATGAAGCTCTCTTTGTGGGATACGGCTGGCCAAGAAACCTATAAATCTGTCACGAGATCCTATTTCCGTGGGGCGAGTGGTGCTCTTCTTGTGTTTGATTTGTCGAGGAGGCAGACCTTTGAGCATGTGACGGATTGGTTGAATGATTTGAGGCAGATTGCTGAGCCGGATATTGTGGTGGTGTTGGTGGGGAATAAGGCGGATTTGATAAAGGGGGATGGGCTCGGCCATGGCGACGGCGACGGCGAGGGAGAGGGAGAGGGCCCCGCCGAGAACGAGGACAAGGACAATAAGAGGGAGGTCACTAGGCAAGAGGCCGAGGCATGGGCGCGGAAAAACGGCGTCATGGAGTACGTGGAGACGAGTGCGAAGAGTGGTGAGAATGTGGAAAATGCGTTTATGAGGGTCGCGGAGAGGATATATCAGAATATTCAGGCGGGCAAGTATGATTTGAATGATCGGCGATCTGGTGTGAAGGGGCCAGCGGCGGGGGGGCATCGGCAGGTCAAGTTGGGGGTGGGAAAGGCTGCTTCTTCTTCTTCTTCTTCTGGGGGATGCTGCTGAGCTGCTGGGCCGACAAACGATACAATGCAAAGGCTCGATCTGTGGTGTTTGGATCATGGACCATGATGATGGGCCTTGGAATTGTATGTGACATCAAATCTGGATCGTGGACCACGACGAAGACGATAAAAGTGGTAGTCTCTCCAGACAGGACATCAGGGATCGGACGCGAAGCTTGGCTTTGGATGACGAGTACATACGAAATGGACAACAGCATATGTATATGCATTATACCCCGACCGTATTTTTTCTTTTTGTTTTTCTTTTCACTTTTACCTTTACTTCCAATTTCTCATCACCTTTCAACAAAGGGCAGAATGCATAGACTGGGGGCGTTCAAAAGGTTGGGCCGCGTAAGCACACACACGCACGCACTACATGTATCTGATGCAGGTAGATAGTATAGCTTAGCTACCTGGGTCGGTTAGCCAACATCCCCTTCCTGTATAAAGAACTAATAGCTTGAGCGCGCAGGAATCACACAGTGACCTCCGCTCCCGTCAAACCCCTACTCCGGTTTTGTCTCGTACTGTCGTACATGCCCCGACCCATCCCAGACCAAACCAAATAGCCCGTAGAACAAAAAGAAATCCGCACCAGATCCTAGCCTACATCTCCAAGAAAAGCGCATCTCCTGACCTGACGTTACGAATGAGTCTGTGCATGACTGAAGTAGCCACGACTAGAAATCCGTCGTTTAGATCGCCATAGTTTTTTCCCTCCCTTCAGATTACAACGTTGCCCACAGCAACGCTCTAGAAGTCACTCATCTTCCAGTTGTCAAACCACCTCAAGTAGCTGTACTGTTTGTTGGGACCAGTCATGCCCCAGCAAATGGGGATAAAGAGGATGTAAAGACCAATAATGACCGTGTACAAGGTGCCATACGTGATGCCCTGGACAGTCGTGTTGCGGTTTCTAGCCGTCCAGTCGACGAGGAAGCCGAAAGCCAGGATGGCAAAGTACAGAGCGGGATAGTAGTGGTGAACATACGTGACACGAGCCATGACGACAAAGGGCAGGTAGTGCAGGAACCAACCAGCCACAGGATAGATGCCAGAGTAATGAATCTGGTCAATCTCCTCTTCGCTGAGATCTTTGCACCCACGCTGCCATCGCAAAAGGTACCAAACAACAATCAGACCAATCAGACCGAGACCAACAGTGGATCCCCAGTAGACGAAAGGGTTTCCAAGGAGGAAGTACTTGACGATAGTGTCGTCCCAACCACACATTCGGAGGCCAACATGGAGGAAGGGCCACTGCCACCACTGTGATGCGAGATCGTCCTGCTTGTCGGGGTCGGGCACCAAAGCATTGTTCGATGTCATCATGGCCACGTTGAGGTGGAGGAAGTCATGGAAGAAGGGGGACTTGTAGACGCCTGGGTCTCCAGCCGGCAGCTTGTCGTTCCAGTGGGCCTCGACATTCCAATGTGTGTAGGCATCGCGCGGGTTGTTCTCCTTGGTGCAAGAGACCTCGATCTGCTTGAAACCCCACTGGGGCAAGTTCTTGTTGGTGCCCCTGAGGTAGCATCCGAGCACTTCATGCTTGAGACGGAACGCCGTCGTCAGAGTACGGATCCGGCTGCGATCGCGCGAGGCAACGTCACGGACCACCTCGACCTTCCAGTGATCCTTCTCGTCTCCCACCGTAAGATTACCGTAGGATGAGACTTCCTTGTCAGCCTTGGACAAGGGAGCGGCAATATCGTGAGAATGCAGGTTGCGGCCAGTCTGGGCGTGGATTAAGCGGAGTGTGGTACCGTCGGCAATGAAGCGGAGATCAGGTGACTCAGGGTCGAAGTCAGGCTCGCGGCGGTTGGGATAGAAGAACCAGTCGTTGTTGGCATCCTTATGGTGGTAGCAGGTGACCTGTTGTTGCCCAGAGCCCTCAGGATAGGTCTGAACGTGAGAGTGAAGCAGACCGCCACCGTAGCCCATATTCTTGATCGTGGCACGAGAACCATAGGCAATCTCCAACGGGCTGTTCTTGCCAACCTCGGTGCCCTTCAAGTTGGCCTGGAAGAGCGAGCTCATCTGCGCATCGCCAGGGCCAGTCTTGTTCAAAATGGCGAAATGCATGGCAAAGAACAGCATGTACATGAGGAAGGGAATGACAATCAACCCGACAACACGAGTCACTACGTGAGCACCCAGAGTAGTCTACAACGGTAATTAGCTTGGTTTCGCTTGTCTTCGATTTCTTCCACCAGATGGCGGCTGGAGGAAGAAAAGGAAATCGTTTCAAGAAACATACCAGTGGCATCTTGGTATTGCCAAACTTGCTCCACAAGTCCTCAGCGGTATACAAGCCCACCAGCGCAGTGACGAAGAGTCCGACAAGCTTGACACTGCAGACACAGCCGATGCTGATACCCGTCATGAAGAGCCAGAAGAACCATTCGGGCTCGAAGCTGTTGCGGCGCTGATTATGGAACTTGGCCCAGCAGAGAGTAGTGGCCACAGTACCGCAAAGCAGCATAGAATCGAGGAGAATAAAACGGCTGATGGTCGTGTATGAGTTCTCGCAGAGGACCATGAGGGTAACAAGCCATACAGCAGGTCGACGGAAGTGCAACTCGCGTGCGGTCCAATAGGCCATGGGCACACAAAGGATGCCGAACAAGGCATTGAAGGCGCGCATAAAGGTGAAGTTGATCTCTTCGGGGTACTTCTCGCCCGACTTAAATTCGAAAGACCCATTGTATCCAGCCAAGACGCCAGATAAGCCGACTAGCATTTTTCCGAGAGGCGGGTGAACATCGAAATAGTATTCGTGCTTGATGTAGTAACTACCGAATTTTCCAAAGCTGCGAGGTTGCAAAAATCAGTATTGACGCGTGTATGGCCTAGGGAAAATGCTCGTCCAAAGTCCCCAGGTGGAAGCTTGAAAAATAAAGGACGTACTGAGCTTCGTCCCAAGTCACAATATTGCTCAGGCCAATCTTCCATAGCCGCGTAAATAGCGCCAAAGCTGTAAAGATGACAGGCGCAATGATGAACTCCCACTCTAAAAGGGTCTCGATGACGTTCTTTTCTGCCTGTACCTTGGTCAGCCTCTTCTCCTTCCAGTCGACGTGCCAGAACACGGGCTGAAGTATATCAGTCATACCTTTTTGAGTACTTTCTTATTATCTTCGGATTGCGGTGTAGCTGGGGAAGCCGACTTAGTGTTGTTGACGACTGGACGTTGTCGGAGGCCATTGCTAAGGTCAGCGCCAGAGGCATTGGTGGCCTTGTTGGCGGCCATGACGGTAGATCGAAGGAAAGCTATCGAGGTCGAAGTAATGGAATCGGGAGAAGGCAAAGGTGCCGAAGTAAAAGCCGTAGGCCAAAGTCTCGAGGGCTAAGGAATTCGAGGGCGTTAAGAAAAGAAGGGGAGCGGAAAATAGAGGATGCGTCAAGGGAGAAGGGCGAAGGACTGGACGAGCTGATGGAACTCAAAGGACCCTTGGATCGACGCCCGCAGTGAGGGCGTCGTTCAATGGGGGTAAAGAGAATAGAAGACCCGTGGAAGAAGGGATTAGAGATGGCAGTGAGATGGCAACGATGAAAGCAGGGGAAGACGAGGAGGAAAAGGAAAAAAAAGAAGGAGACGGACGCAACGCGGCTCGGATGATTCCAAGAATACCTGGCGCAGCCCCAGCGCGCAACTTGCCAGACGCACTTTGAGACTTGGAGAGCACTGGACTGCATGTACACCGTGTCTGGAGCAAAAGACATGAGCTGTCAATGGTTCAGCCCAATGCGTTGAGGCGGCTTCAATGGCTGGTCCCACAGACAGCCGGGTGGGCTCCGCCATAGATCCGCCATAGCTATGGGGGCATATGTGGCCAGATTAAGAATCTCTCGTGGTGACTGGTGGCTGACTGGCTGATCAGTGGGGGTCTCACCGTCTCTCTCCCGTCTCAGGGGGTTCTCAACACCGTCCCTGGGACCAGAGACAGTCAATACTTGAATGGCATGCATCCTCCGCCCTGCACAAGGCTTGGAAAGCTCTGACATGTTACCTGCTGCAGTCTGCAGCTGCGTCATGACGCTTGCATTACATTTAACATTTACATGTGTGATCCGTCCGTAGCTCCACGGACCACGGACCACGACCCGAGCGTGTCGAGTGCCTGCTTATCTCGCCAACCTCACGCGCCGTAAACCCGGCCCCGATCTCGGGTTCGGCCGCTCTTCAATGCTGGTCAGTGGTGAAGAACAAACTGGGAGAGCCGTCTCACTACCGTTGCACAGCTTTGGTCAGGAGCCTCGACGAAGAAGCCATCAATGGATTGTTGATCCGGCAGCGCATAGTAGGTACGGGAGACGCGCCAATCGAATCCGAGGCTGTCGCATGTCTGTGGAAGCATCTTCCTCGCGGAATTGGGGCATGTGTGCAAAACGTGTTCTGACATGCGCGTATCCTGCGTGTAATCTGGGTCTACCCGTCTACAGTCGTGTTTCTAACTTTCTCGTCTCATCCCAAACAATTGCTTCTTGTTCACGCGGCGCAAAGTCAATGATGCCCGTTCAGGGGTGCGTCACGTTCGTACCTACCCCCAGTTTGTAACACTAACGTGCGCCACGCAACATGAACATCGAAGAGTTCGAATCTCGTGTCCCTCGGTCTCCTTCATTCGTATTTCCCTCGCATATGTAGCCGTGAGGCGTGAGGATTGGCCTATGTGCAATTCAGCCTGCGAATCCCAACTTGCTGAGCTTGCTTGGGTGATTTCAGACATTGCACCATCTTTGTACTCGGTATGTTCAGCTTGATTGGAGGAGTTATGTACCTATGTACCTACAATTACGTCTCCGCAACGACCGTACTCGCTTCCACTTCCACGTTCCGGTACAAATTAGTTACTCCGTACCTCACTCTTTCCCGGCCAATTTGTGGTCCCCGGTATGTCACTGGTCGAGCCGCTTCGTTAGCCCAGCGCTCTCATCAGTGATCACATGTCAGGCCGGGGGGCGAAGTCCTCGGGAAGTACTCCGTACTCCGCTAGAGGAAAGGAGAGATATGGAGCAACAGAAGGATCTGGGGCTCTGGGCCGTCACATGCACCCTACGCCGCCGCCACCCGATGAGCGTTTGCTAGCCATACATATGCTTAAATAAATCATCCGTGCATCAAGTGCATCAAGTGCATCAAGCCTACGACGACAAAGAAACAGAGCCAGCAGTGAGCACCGTCATCTCCACCGTTCGAGGTTGTAGTCGTCTGCCATCAATCACTCATCTGCCCCTGTGCATCGCGGCCTGCAGTGAGCGGTTGATTGGTGTGGCGAACCCAATGACTTCACTCGTCTCCGAGTTCATCATCAACCCCGTCCTGCGCCAAGCTCGCCGTTTTTCCGAGATATCACGGACCACATTGGCCGGCGATGACCATGATCGATCCTCACCCATCGATGCGGAAGCAGCGAGCGTTTCCAGCATCGCCCAGGGCACGGTAGTGGAAGAACCGAAAACCTCGACGTCGGATGCAGACTCCGTCATGACGCCGGATACGCCTCACTCGAGGCCTGCCAGCGCCACAATAGAGGAAACTAGATTCGAGAATGTCGCAGAATCGCCTTCGACCACGGATGAGACAAGTCCTGATCGTCTAACCTTCTCTCTTTCCCCCAGGATAGGAAGAGCGATACCGGAAGACGATGGCATGCACGCAATGAGGAAGCGTATTCAGGCCGTCAGTGCTCAGGGCGTTTCCCCAGAAGACAAGGCCAGGCAGATACACGGGATCCTACTGGAAGGGTATCGATCATCTCATCTTGCTGCCACTCGCAGCATACACACACCACCTCTCATCGACGAGGAGATACCGGGTCTCGCTTGGGAGCCTTCCAGCTCGCCTGGCCCTCTCGGGTCTTTCAAGTCATGGTACAATCAGTCAGTGGCGGCTGAAAAATACATGTTGAGCGCGAGTGACATTGCGCCGACCTTTGCGCCTACACGCTCCCGCAAGGGCTCAGACGACAACTTGCAGAGTCGGGCCACATCTCCGTCGCCTGAATTGCATCCGCCGCTCGGCTGCCAGCATTATGAGCGAAATGTGAAGCTTCAATGCTTTACGTGCAAAAAATGGTACACCTGTCGCTTCTGCCACGACGCACAAGAAGATCACGCTCTTGTGCGGACAGAAACGAGGAACATGCTGTGCATGCTGTGCGGGACGCCGCAAAAAGCATCTGAAATGTGTATCAACTGCGGTGAGATATCAGCACACTATTACTGCAGTATTTGCAAGCTGTGGGAAAATCGGAAGACCAAGCCCATATACCACTGCAACGACTGCGGCATCTGCAGGCGTGGCTTGGGCCTCGGCAAAGACTTTTTCCATTGCAAGGTGCGCTCCTCCCTCTCCCAACGCCACCACCTGATGCTATTAGGGGATGTCATTAATTCTTACTAACATGCTGCTTAGACATGCCGTGCCTGCATAACCACATCAATACAGAGCTCACACAAGTGCATTGAGCGCTCGACGGACTGTGATTGTCCAATATGCGGAGACTACATGTTCACCTCGCCGAAACCCGTCGTCTTCATGCCGTGCGGTCACAGTATACATAAGAGGTGCTACGATCAGCACATGAGGGTTTCGTATAAATGTCCTATTTGTAACAGGAGCCTCGCCAACATGGAAAGCCAATTCAGAAACCTAGATGTTGCCATACTTAGCCAGCCCATGCCCCCCGAGTTCCGCGATACCAGGGCTACAGTTCTCTGCAATGATTGTTCCGGGAAATGTGTCGTGCGATATCACTGGCTTGGCTTGAAATGTTCCATTTGCCAGTCTTACAACACCGTCGAGCTCCAAATTCACGGAAACGGCAATCCAGAACTTCAGACCGCCGCCGAAAGGGTTGAATTGGCCTTGAATGCCCAGACTCAGCATCAGCAGATCGAGTTGTCTCAGCGCGACGCAGTGACTTCTCCTGCCGTCGCAATTGTCGCAGGCACATCTGGTACCGGCACTTGGATATCCAACCGGCGACGACACTCATCTCACGGGGTGGAGCTCCAGCACCGCGCGCCAGATCGGCTCGCCCGTTCCTTGACACCGCTCGAAACCGCCATCGAGGTCGCCATGGGGCAGGGCGCCGCCGCTGGGGATATCGACTCAGATGATGACATATTTGGATTCTGGAGGGGATATAGGAGCCATGAGGATGATGGTAATCAAGATGATGAAGGAGATGAGGACCTCAGCGACGAAGACTTCAATGATGATGCCGATGATAGCGATGATGCTCAGGGTGCCGACGATGATGATGACGAGGACGATATACTTCTTATTGGACATAGGTAGATACATTGGTAGACGTGCAGTCGACATGCAGTCGACATTTTCAGGCATAGGATGAGAGAAGTGGGCTGTTCTTGAAGGTAATTTTTTTTTTGGTTCTTGTTACTTTAATGATTCGGGTATGGCATAGCGTTGAGGCGTCGTCTGGGAGGGAGGGTTTTTCAGCCAAGTGGGCTGGAAAACTGAGCGTAGTATTTATCATTCATGGACGAGGGACGCATAGGAGTCGAATAGTGCGGGCAGTGGTGACGGAACGTATGGATACAGTCTTCAATCGTGTCAGAGTATGGTTGTACAGAGGAACTGATGTCCCCATCCTTGTGTAATAAACAGATGGAAACCAAAACAGTCATTTTGTGAACATGTCCATGGTGCCAAAATTCAAATAGAGATCGGCACTCCAGTCTCCAAACCTCAAACGCCAATCCCTGCAAGTGCTTTACATTGAAAAGAAAGAACAAAGAAGAAGAAGAACGACCCAAAAAGAAGAGATCAATTCACCCATGGGCCATGGCGGAGTTTCAAGGACATGCTTTGCTTTGTATGATGCACCCCATGCGATAATCAACAGCGCCCTCACATCTCCATCTCATCAGGCCCCCCTCTCCCCTCTACCCGCGTAGCCTCCTCTCTCAAATCCCGAATCACTTTCTACATACGTAAGCACCACATCAGTAACCACACCATTCCTAAAGATAAAGATAAAGCCCTCCCCCCCTCAAAACGGGAGGATGCATCGTTTGCGGAAAACTTACCGCCAGGGCCTCAGGATTGACGCCCCTCTCAATGAGAGACACGCAGATCGAGATGGCTCTTCTGTCGAGCTGGCAGTTCTACAAATTCCAACTGGCTCGTTAGTGCCCGCGTAGCGTCATTATAAAGAGTGATTTGCAAGGGAGGAGGGTCTTTTAGTGGGAAGTGAAGAGGACGAAGGGAAAGACGAACGAGGAGCGTGGATATTTCGTGGAGAATGTCAACGGCCTGTTGAGCGCTGACGCGCTTGTCGGGTTCGGGCATGGCTGTGTGTGTGTGTGTGTGTGTGTGTATGGTGAGTGAAGGTGTGAGGAATCAGGATGGAAGGTCGTGGGGTTGGTTGGTGGAGGGGCAGTTGAGGGCGATGCGACGGGATCGCAAGAGACGCGACGAGGAAAGTCGTTTTGGTGGTGGCACGAAATATTTTGGGCAGACTTGAGTCTTTTGCAGACTTGGCATCGCAAGCTTGACTTTTTATTTATTGAAGCGCACATTCCAATCCCCGATTGGATTTCTATTGAAGCGCATATGTACATGTTAGGCCACGTCTTGGACTATCTGCATCAATTGAAACGTACTCTACGCGCTGCCTTGCCATGTAGTCTGAAATGTGTCGTGCGCGTGTTGCAAAATGATTGAATAGCAGTCATGGATATGGATGGCATGTTATTATGTACAAAGTATGGAGTATATGTGAGCATAGAAGCGTTGACCAATATACACTAGAATATTGTGGGCGTAAGTGGCATACCATGTATCCAAACGTCAACACCACGGCACACTTCACCACTTCGCCTCCTCTGAGCCTCATATTCACGATCCAGCCTCCACCCCTCCCCATCTACATCTCACGCACTCGACTTCAGTGCCTCCACAAACAATTCCCGCATGCCCTTCAACAAAACGACCAATTCCCGCGACTCATTCACCTTCTCCAACACCTTCTCCACACTCTCCCTCTCCAGCTTCGGCCGACAGTGTTTCACATCATATTCCCTCGAACTCGTCGACAGCTCGAACCACGCTTCCCGCTCCCAGTTCTTCTCATCAATATGCGTAAACACAAACTTTAGCCGATCCGTCTTGCCAGCTCCCTCGATCCTCAGACACAGATTCGTGATCCAGAAATCCAGCTCCGGCACGTTGAATCTCTGCTGCGCCTCCTGCTGCTCCGCGTGCGCGCGCTGGGCAGCCAGCCGTGTTTCAATCTCGGCTTGCGTCTGCGCAATTTGCCTCTTGAGGTTATCGCGCGCGGCGAGCTGTGCATCGCGTTGGGCGGAGAGGGATGCAATGGCCGATTCCATCTCGCGTGTTTCAGCTTCTTCTTTCTCCAGGGTTTGTTGGTGTGTAGATGTTCTGACTTGTATGATTTCAATGCCCTTCTTCTTCATTCGCTGGTCCTCTATAGAACGCCATGGGTTAGCAGATGAACATAATGTTATGTATGCCATGATAGACCAAGGATATATTTGCTTTCAATGCCAGGTGAAAGAGGGGGGGGGGCTCCGTCTAACCTTGGACTTCGGCAATGTTCATCCGAAACTGGTTGCGCTCTTCTAAGACGCGCTTTCTTCCTTGCTCGATAAAGGCATCGAATTTGGCTGTGAACTTGGCCATGCGGTCGCGCAGATCGTCGAATCCAAAGTTGACGCTTGGGAGCGTGTCGGCTACGGACGGTCCTACCGGCGCCATCGATTGCCGATTGACGCTGGCGGAGAATGATGCCTCGGAAATGGCGGCCATGCTTTAAAATCTGATGTGATTGAAAATTTGATCTCTTCTGTTGTACGGAGCGCTGCTCTGGACCAGGTGAGGGTGGCTATCGTTTGGCGTCGGGCGGCAAATGACAAAGGTCGCGTTCATGTGTCTGAGAGGGTTGAATTGGCCCAACGTGTTTACCGACTGACTGTTGCGGCGGCGTTGCCTGGCCGACGCGAATGCTAAGTGGATCACGTGCAAGCACTTCACGATTCTTCCAGCGTAGTATGTACGTATAGAGTGCCTATGCGACAAACGCTCACGCTTGGTGCGATGCTTCTCTGCGGTGAATCTTTTGACACCACAAGTCTTTGGGCCTTTCGCATCTGTATTCAGGCATGAGCCATCGCAACTTGGCGCGCTATCCAACTTTTCTCGTGACAAGCCTCTTTCTTTCTTTTCCTATTATCCTTTGAGCATCTGAGGATGATCGGATTTCAAGGCACTCTTGGATCTTATTGGAAATATTGTCTTGGCCCAAATGGCTGAAAGCCGGAGGCTCGCGGATCTCCATCTTGGCCAGCCTGGCTTATTGACTTATATCCCATCCGATGGACCTGATAGACTGGGAATCTTGCACAGCGCCAGAATTACATCGCATGGTAAGATTCGATACGACCCATGCGCCCTGGGGAGACACACACATATCATGACTTGAAAGGGTCGTTACTAACACGTCGTTTTAGCACCGAGATTCAATATTGTTGGCACAACTGCCAACTTGTATGCGCCATCGAGACCCGGGGTCCCGAATTCATCATCGAAACTTCACAAGACACTGAGGGTCCAAGGACGCTATCTACTGAACTCTCACCCCGAGGCCTGCATTGGCGGGCCCGCTGCTTTCTCCGAAATCCTGAAGGACAGCCTAAGTCGTTCAAAACATTCCGATGACTTACAAGATCAGCGAGATACTCTGGCCATGGGCGACATGACTGATGCCGGACCAAATATACACACGACGACACCACTACTCGCAGTCGTGACTGGCGAGTCTGGTCAAAAACTGCGGCTGGTAGTAGCAAACAAATCGCAATGGCAATGGGGAGAACATGAGGACGCATTGCTCCATCTCTCTGTCATGGACATCTCACATCAGGAAAACGAGACGATTTGGACCGGAGATGGCTTGCCGATTGTCAATGTCAAGTTTGTAACTACCTGGTGGCAAACCGCAAGAGCTCGCTGGCTGCTTGTCCAAACGCAATCTACCGTCACTCTTCTGCAGCCCGAGCTCCATTCTGTTCCAGTGCCACAGCATCACGCACACTCAAGTCCAGACGCCTTCCAGCCGCCATCTTTTATTGCCCCGAATCGATTAATCGTCTTGGATCAAAAAGACATCGGCGGCCATGGCATATCAGATGTCTGGTTCATTCCGGCCTCCATAGGGTCTCTTCCACAGCTAGGCGTAATCGACCAGTGTGGTTATTGGAGCATCTGGACCCTGATGGGCACATGGCAAGTGAACATGAACACGCTGCGGCTGTCCCTGTACAAATGTGGACATATTTGTGATGGAGTCCTTCCCTCGATACCACCTCATACGACTCATCCCGCTCAGCGTCACGGGATGCTGTTGATCGGGCAGACCTGTACGGATGATTCTTCTGACCTGCCTAGCATGCCAGAGCAGGATAGCAAAGATCGCATAATATCGTCACCGCACTATTTTTTGATTTGGAATGCTGGAAATCTTGTACTGCTTGATTTGGAGACGGAGAAAATCATTCAAAAGCTGGACATCGTTCGACAGTCGAGGCTAGCACCGGATTGGATCATAGGAGTCGAACAAAGCCCGGCAAACCCACGCCATGTATTTGTGCTGACCGCCAGGCAAATCATCTGGTTGGACCTTGCACTGACCCAAGGAGCTGCAGAAACCATCCTGCGACCTACTTTGCTTTTGGCGTGCTCCCACGTAGGTTTTGACAACGAGGACTACAGGATGTCCACGTGCCGTGCTTCAGAAGATAATGGCAGCAGCACAATGGTGTTCGTACACTCACCCAACGTGGGTCAGCTTACTGTATACTGGTTTGGCCTCGCTCCCGAGACCCAGCTCCCTCAATATCATCGACACATGACGTCGTTGTCCTCCGCGGGCCAGCATTCCGCTATTAACAAGGCGCAGCTTATCAAAGTATGGCCGGCTAAGCTTGAAGATGATCCTCAGGCTTCAGGCAAGCCTGGTCCAGGACTAGAGTACATACACAATGACGTAAAATTTTACCAGATGACCATTCTTGGCGAGGACTTGAGCGTCCGATACTGCATTTGCGCAAGCTCGCCAGACCCAACCATCAACGTGACGCTTCCCACATTTCGAGTTTCTTGGTCACATTCAGAGGAACACAGGCGTCACAAGAAAAGACGAAAGCGGCTTTTGAGGCAAATGGGAAACTTGTTCGTGGTCCCTGACGGGATGACAGACGAAAACATGAATACTTTGCTCATGAAGAGGAAGACGATCAATATTGAGATGCCGAATCAAGATGCCGCCAAGTACGAACCGCGTCGCAAACTCCTGAAAGTAGACGGAATCTTACAGGAAATTTCCTCTCAGCTGTTGAGCGCTATTGATCGAGGCGCATGCGGCTTACCAACAGACATGATAGCATTTATACGAAACAATTTCGACCATGGCATATTGGAGAACGGGACTATCCCCCTCACATCGTGGTGAGTACACTCTTTACGGACCCCGGCATCATGAAGCCTGCTAACGGTATAATGAAGGATGCAGCTATTCTCCAACGCAGAGGAGCCTATTGCCTACGACCCGCTTAGTGATAGCATGGAACCGGATATGTGGGAGCTGCTGAAAAGCACTGGAAATAGTGCTATCGTGACGCAGCTAAGGAGACGTGATGTAGATGGCAACGAACCATCGAGCTCTGTGTTGGAGTATTCTTCTCTGGTAAAGCAGTTTTCAGATTTCTGGCTCCAATCTGCGCCCTCGCTACCACAAGAAATGCAACTTGTGCGCCTTATCTGGGTCTGCGAGGTAGCGAGGGACTTTTACCTGTCGAGTTACGGCTGTCTAGTGCAAGACGTGCCTCTTCTAGAGCCCTTCTTAGAGGCAGGCACCTCGAGCGACACAGAACGCCATGCAGCCGATGACATCGCCCAGCAATCCAGTCACCGCAGCACCCAGCCTGACATCAAAGTCGCGGCGTCATCACCCGCTGAACCCGTGTCCTCACCAGGAGCTAATGAAGCCGCGGAACCCGTGGATGCTGCCTTTCAACGCCTGCGCCTTCTTTGCCCAACGCTAACGCCCGGCACGTTGGGACCTCTCAAACCGCCAAAGGTTCTATCATACTGGTCTTCGGAACGAGGCGTCGACACAGATGACTACATTTCTTCCGTGGCACTCGCTGAAGAGGCAAAGTTCTCCCACATCAAAGAACGACGCCGACGAGTCGAGTCCAGGAAGAGGGCGCAGTCCGAAAAGTACAAGCTGCCCCCATTGAGGCGGCCGGTTGGTGAAAGCAAACGCGAGGAAGACACCTTTGTGGACTTGACACAACGACGGAACCCTGTCATGCAGATCATGTCGAGTCAACAAGCTGTATCGGGATCGTCTCAAAGCTTTGTGGTTGCGGGACCGTCGGTGGCGATGAGTCAACCGGTGTCGGGTATTTTTGGGGATAGGAAAGTTGTGAAGAAGGGGAAGAGGAAGAGTGGGTTTAGGTAGGTGATCTGCTGGAGCCTGGGATGGGTTTTGTGTGTTTTGATAAGATGCCCTTTTTTGCCTTGGCGTTTTCTTGGATATACCATTTATATGTACTTGATTATAGACCTTCTTTCAGATTCGTTGGTATTTGCTTGGATATACCATCTACACCTTGATAATAGACGTCTCTTTATCCTCTTTATCATTTGCTATTTTTGGGTGTTTTGTTGTGTCACCTTGTGTGCCGAGACATCTGGGGAGATTGGGGGAACATCCGACATTCAACATGACGAGGAGGAATTTGGGCACTTGGTTCTTCAAGGAGTTGCGGGAGCCTACATACTCAGGACATGAAGAAGGAGATGAAGAAGGGGACACTCGCTGTTTACATTTTCTTCTTGTTTTAGGACGTAGTTCCTCTTTGAAGTATAGCTAATTCAGTCTTCGACTATGATTCTGCTCCCTGGCATTCGGTTCTATGGGCCATCTTGTTGCCTTGAGTCTTGACAACAACAGGGAGTCTTTTGCCTCCTTTGGCTTTTAAATAGCAACGCAGGGGCGCGAAAGTGAGCCTTGGAGGATGGGACGACGTAAATGCATATCCAGTTGATGTGAAGAGAGATTCAAGCCAGAGTAACACACGCCGATTTTCAAAGAACTGGCTGGCAATGCACATGTGTTCTCAGACTCCGACGTTGGAATCGCGTAAAGTTGCCACCCGGAGACGCGTCTTCAGCGGGGCACAAGCTCATACAGAATCGCAGCAGTGACTCGTGAGCACCCTGTCGAAAGCAAGCGCACATCTACCAACCACCATCTTGCACCTTGTCTCCCGACCTCATCGAAAATCTGCCTCGTTAATATTATCGTCGATTCTTGCACGCTCGAGCACACGATCGAAGCAGAGAGGCACTTGCTTCTCGATACAAAAGGACCCATGTCTCATTGCCACGACGAGCACGCCGCTCACGGCGGCCACGACCACGGCCACGACCATGATCACTCAGACGACATCACTCCAGCGCTTCAGTCCTCGCTATACCAGCAAATAGTCTTTGACGACATCATCACGCTCAATGAGTCAGAGAGGGATGCGGGCAAGGTTATCGTCAGGAAGACGTGGGGGGAGAGGCTGAGCGATGAGCCGGAGCTGACGAGCGATGCGGATGAGCAGCTTCTGATGACGGTGCCGTATGTTTTTCATTTTATACCTTGATCGTGTGCTTGCTTCCATGTCTTTGGTCACTTTTCTTCTCCTTGCATTACTTTCCTTCTCTTTGCATTCGTTACGTACGGGCCTGCGTGACCCCGGGCATTTTGCCTGCAGGCAGCTTTGCGACCTGGACAACAACAGTCACTTCTATCCTCAACCTTTTCACAAAACCCTGGGTAATGCATATTTCAGGTTGATAATACAAATTTCTAATCAGAGCACAGATTCTCAGCTCAGGTCAAACTCTATTCCATCCTCATCCGCACGTCGAACTCGCCCTCCGCTCCCAAGACCCTCCATCTGTTCGTCAACCACGACAGCATGGACTTTTCCACCGCCGAGGACCTCGAGCCGCTGCAGAAGATTGAGCTGTCGCAGACGTCGGATGTGCAGGAGATACCGATTAAAAGAGCGCTGTTCGGCAACGTGCAGCGGCTGGTGCTCTTCTTTGTGGACAACTTTGGAGACGGAGACGAGCCCGCCTCGCGGATAAGCTATCTGGGATTCAGGGGAGAGTGGACGCGGCTGGGCAAGGCGCCTACGAATATCCTGTATGAGGCGGCACCGCAGCCGGGGGATCATGCGGTGAGGGGGACGAGTACGAATAAGATGGGACGAGGGTTGGGGATGTGAAGGGGGAGAGGAGTAAAGCGTAGGGACGAATGCACGATTTACGACTCTTGGCTCGCGGGTCTATTACATGTCACGATTGCATATTTCCTTTCCAGCGTCTAGAGCTATGTATCATATTCGTGTCTAAATTTCACATATTGTACATTAGAGTGTCTTTTTTTTGATGTGGAACGGCTCACGAGACCACGAGACGTGTTATTCCGTTTACCTTAACAGGTACCTTAGGAGGTAGTTATGTACCTGTGTTGAATCGCTGAGCGCTGAGCGCTGAGCGCTGAGCACTAAGCATTGAGCAGGTACTAGGTACATCGACCCGACGAATATCCGACCCGCTTCGTGCAAGCTGGAGCCCAAAAATCCAACCTCGATTATGTACGCTGCGCCGGGGAAGAATCGTCTTCGCCTTGTCACGACTCACATCTCACTACACATCCGACATCAGCTCGACATCATCCCAATCGGCGCCATGCCACCCCGTCTCTCGTCACGGGTGGCCTTGCCACGGCCATCAGCCCTCATTGGCCTCGATCCCTCCCGCCATCGCCCTCTCCTCCCCTTGATCTCCCAGCGAGGCATCAAATATGGCTGGTCGACAGCACCACCACGATCCAAGCACCGCCGCTTCAACCAGCCCAACTCGGGTCTCCCCATCCTCACTACAGGGCCCGCGGCCGCTTTGAAACGGCGAGAACGCTCAACACCCTTTCGTACCGGCGTCCTGGCTACGAAGAAGGGCATGACGAGCCTGTTTATCGGCAAGCGGCACGTTCCGTGTACGGTCCTGCAGCTCGACCAGGTGCAAGTCGTCGCCAACAAGACAAGACAAAGACACGGCTACTGGGCCGTACAGATTGGCATGGGCTCACGGGCCCCCACCAACGTACCTAGCCCGCAGCTGGGATACTTCGAGGCCAAGGGCATGGCACCCAAGACCGAACTCGCTGAATTCATGGTCCGCAACGAGAGCGGCCTCCTACCCGTAGGCGCACAGCTACTGCCAGACTGGTTCAAGAAGGGCCAAATCGTCGACGTTCGCGCCAAGTCGCGCGGCATGGGCTTCGCGGGTGGCATGAAGCGTCACGGCTTCTCGGGCCAGGGCGCCTCGCACGGAAACTCCAAGAACCACCGCACGATGGGATCGCTGGGTGCGTCGCAGGGCAGTGGTAGTCGTGTTTTGCCCGGCAAGAAGATGCCTGGTCGCATGGGGAACCAATGGTGCACAGTGCATAACCTCAGGGTCCTCAAGGTGGATAATGAGCTGGGCATCGTCATTGTTAATGGGGCTGTGCCCGGACCCAAGGGCCGGACGGTCAAGCTGCAGGACGCCAAGCTCAGTGAGGCCCCTTCGGAGCATTTCCGCGAATGGACGGTAGGGGTTCTGAAGGAGAGGCATCCGGGTCTTGAAGAGCATCTCGAGGAGGCGAGAAAGAGGCATGTGGAGTTGAAGGGGGCGCGCCTGGCTCAAGCGGGTCGGCTGGACTTGTGATTGCAAAGTGAGGAGAAATAGAGGCATTCTGAGGCTTTTTGGGACAAGACGATAAGAGACGAATGGGCATATCACAGCTTTCTGAGGAAGACTACTAGGAGAGGACGAGGCGTTCCAGGGCCATGGAACAATACGACAAGTGAGAAAGGGACATTTCTGGGGACTATTCGGAGAACATAGCGAGTGGTAAAGAGGCATGACGATCGGACAGGTGGTGCTCCTTCTGCGGAGAAGCGCGAAGATGTATCGGAATTGTATGATATGAAACGGGATGCAGAGGCACGGCCACTCCCTCTTGACAAGTATCGTGGATACCCTACGGTTTGCAGTACAACTAAGTGTGTATATACAAGAACAGCTAGGCAATCACGACATCTTGTTTTGCATGTGTGCCGTGAGATAGGATGAGGATATCATGACTCCCTCTTTTCGGCACTTTGTACCCCTTGTGGTGATTGATTGTACAGCTATACGTGTATGTGTATGTGTATCGAGAAAAAAAGAAAGAAAAAAATTGGGCTTTTCAGATCAAAGCCTTGTTATACAGGGAGTGAGTGGGCTGCCATACCTATCCGTGTCTCCGGAATCATGTGCCTGGGAGACAGGACAGACAATACTCAACAAACAACAACAACAACAACAACAACAACAACAACAACAACAACAACAACAACAACAACAACAACAACAACAACAACAACAACAACAACAACAACAACAACA